>KZ062898.1:5622-74242 GCA_002091835.1 Anopheles maculatus
TCGGGCTTGCACTTTCAAGGCACTTGTTTGTATACTTGGTACATATCTTGTCAATGAAATCTTGTAGAAGTGCAGTTTTTGTTCTGTTGTGTAAAGTAGCAGTACTATACCACGGTGGGACGTTTATAATTATTTTGAGGATTTTATTCTGCATTACTTGCAATTTCTTTTTATGAGCGTGAGCGCAATATTGCCAAATAGGTGAAGCGTAAGTTATAATCGGGCGGAAGAAAGTGTAGTATACGAGCAGCTTATTTTTCGCATTAAGTTTAGATTTTCTATGTAAAAATGTGTAAAGGACCTTTAACAATTTTTCCGTTTTTTCTACTGTTTTTAATATGTGATCTTTGAACGTTAGACGCTTGTCAAGTGTCATTCCAAGGTATTTGACACTGTTTTTCCAACTAACGGTGGCGTGGTTTATTTTTAGTCCTGCTTGGGGGAGTTTTCTTAAGCTTGTATTACGGGAAAAGTAGATAGCCTCGGTTTTTGTGTCATTTATTTTGAGTTTCCAACTTCGACAATATTTTGAATATCGACTCAATCCGTTGTTTAATGATCGAATAATTGCTTTGGGGGTTTTAGCAGAAGCAGTCAACGCAAAATCGTCTGCATAAAGATATGTGCTGCAGTTATTCATGTTGGGAATATCTGATATGTAGATGTTAAAAAGAAGCGGGGATAATATGCTACCTTGAGGTACTCCGGCTACTGGTGTAAATGGTTCAGATACAGCTTTACCTACATGTAAGTTGTTTTTCCTATTTTTGATAAACGATTGAATGATCATTATCAGTGCTTTTGGGAATTTCAATGAAATTAGTTTGTACAGCAAACCTTGGTGCCAAATTGTGTCAAAAGCCTTTTCCGTATCTAAAAGAACCATTCCGGTAGATTTTTTGATTTCACGATTGTATTTAACTTGGTTTGAGAGCCTTTGCAATTGATGTGTGGTTGAAAAGGATGGCTGAAAACCAAATTGGGAATTAGGAATGATCTGGTTTCTGTTAACATGCATTCGAAGCCGCTTTTCAATTATTTTTTCGAATAGTTTTCCAATACTGCTAAGCAAACTGATGGGCCTATAGCTTTCAACTAAACTATGGTTTTTGCCGGGTTTGGGTATTGCTATTATTTTGGCCTGTTTCCATTGGTCAGGGAAATACCCTAGTTTAATGCAGCTGTTGAAGATATGATTGAGATAAATTATACCCTTTGCCGGAAGTCTTTTTAGGGTTTTGTTGTTTACTTTATCTATTCCGGGTGATTTCTTGTTTTTAAGATTTTTAAGTATTGCTTTAATTTCTTTAGTTTTACAAAAAAGCTCAGGCTGGAAAGATGTGCTTCTATTTGAAGCATTGAAATTCTCAACTGTGGTGACCACCTTCCGCTCTACTGGACTAATGGTGTTATACGTTGCATAGTGGGCCAACTCAAACTGTTTTTTGATTGCCTTAACTTTTTCGTCAGAGCTTATTAAAGTTCTATTATTTTGTTTAAGTGGAGGCATAGAATTTGTTTTGTTTTTAATTATTTTAACGGCTTTCCAAATTTTACTTTGGTTAGGTTTTTCTTTGTTAATTGTGTTTAGGAATTTTGCCCACGTATTATTACGGTAATCATCTAGCTTTATTCTAATTTCATTACACAGATTGGAGTACTTGTTTTTAAGATCTAGGCATCGTCTGTGTCTTTGCCATTTACGACGAATGAGGTTTCGGTATTGAATTAAATTTAATATTTCTTGTGGTAGAATAATGTTGTAAAGTCCAGGATATTTTTTGGGCACCGCTAGTTCATGCGCTTGTATTAAAATTGAGGTGAAATTGGAAATCATACTGTCTACTTGTTTTGTGTTATTTACGCTTTGTAAATTAATTTGGCTCAAGTCAACGTTGCTATTTATGTAGTTAACATAATTTGACCAATTTGCTTCGTTGTAGTCAAAATAGTATTTGTTTAAGTTAATTGTTGGTCTAGTGCTCAGTATTTCAAAAATCAATGGAAGGTGGTCGGATGTAAGGTCAGTAACGGTAGTAGGATTGGATATTTGATGGCTATTGTTTGAAATTATAATATCTAATGTCGATGGGCATCGATTAGGATCTGAGGGGATATATGTGGGAGTATCGGGATGATGAATAGAAAACAGTCCTGTTTGTAGTTTACCAAAGAGAACCTTTCCTGCTTCATTTGAGTTGGCACAGTCCCATAGTCTGTGACGTGCGTTTATGTCACCACAGACAAAGTAACTGCTTTTTAGTTTTGTTAGTTTACCTACATCATTTGCAAAGGCTTTCATATCTTTATTTGAACCTGGATGATAAGCTGATATTAATGAAATATTACCGGATGTGGTTTCAACCGTTATTCCAATAGCTTCAATTACTTGTAGATTAAATGATTTCATTGTACTATGTTTAATGTTGTGCTTAATAATTATTGCTACTCCGCCCTTTTGTCCTTCTATTCTATCTAATCTATAAATTTTATAATTTGGGATATTAAAGTTCATATTCGATTTCAAATAAGTTTCAGATACTAAAATTACATCTATATTATGTTTTTGTAGAAAGTTCAAAAGGTCTAGTTTTTTCTTTAGAATGCTGTTTGCATTCCAGTTTGCAATTTTAAGTATCGATGCGTTCATTTTGATGGCAAACAATATTTTGTTATAACTTCGAAAATAGCCATAAGTTGCTCTTGTTTTGAATTGCAATTTTGCAGTTTGTTCATTACTTCTCCTATTATAGGCAGTATTTCGTTATGGTCGAAAAGCCCTGTATTTCTACTATTGTGATTTGTTGGATTATCAGAGGATTGGTATTGTCTCCAACCTTGTAGTGGTGTAGATTTTTGTAAACACGGAAAGTCTACATTTTTCATTTCGAAACTTTTAGTAGTGTGTTTGTACGGTTTTTGTTTTTCAGTACGAATTGGCCTCTTTGGGCATCCAATGAACCCAGCTGTATGATTACCGTCGCAATTCGCACACTTCAGCTTATGTTCCGGGACACGACCGTCTCCGGATGATGGCCCAGCTGTTAACGGGCAGGTCAGTGATTCGTGTTCGCCAGCACACAGCTTACATCTTTTGACACGGTTGCAGTTTGCTGCCCCGTGTCCAAATAGTTGGCACCTTTTGCACTGCATTGGGCCGGGCTTTGTAGAGAAATAGTTCCATGTCACTTTGCAGTGGTTTAGGAAACGTATAGTGCGTAAAAGCATCATGTTAACGCTACCTTTCGGGAAGTGTAAAAGGTACACTGCATGTTCGTCATACTTTTTTTGTTTTAACGACAGTTTTTTCACTTGCGATGGCTCGACATTTTCTTCCTTCAACAAATCAGTCACGTCACTAATTGGTAGATCGATAAGACCGTGTAGCACAATTTTTGTGGTTTTTTCTTCTTCCAGCTGGTACGTATGGAAGTTAACGTTTTTTTCTTTGAACACTTTCACCACTTTTTTAAAGTCGTTTACTTCGTCTAACTGCACCACAGTACCATGATACGTTGCTTTTGTGTTGTATCTCACTACGCCCGCGTCGATAATGGTCTTATGTATGAGTGTCACCGATGAGCATTTAACCGTTATCGGTGGTATCTTAGATGTGCGTGTGTCCTTCGGGATTGATTGTAACAGCCTCTGCTTTGGCGCAGGCTCGTTGTCGACAATATCGCTTAGCAAAGCAAAACTATTCTCTGTATTGGTGCGTTTAAGGTTTTGTGTCAACTGATCGTGGCCAATCGGGTTTAACACTGAGGATTTTTTTCCCCGCGTTATCCTTCCCTTCCCCATGACGGGTTGAGGGAATGAACTGTTTTTGGGTAGCGATATGATTCGGTATTAGTTTTAGCAATTGGTAGAGAGAGAGTGTGATAGGTCTGTTCAACTCAAGATCTGGATTGCTACTGTATTTTGCTGAAGTTGAAACAGTTTTTTGTTTTGTATGGGCAAAGTAATTTATGGGCCCCGTGGGTTTTACACGAAATAAATCGGGTATCGGGGGTATCCGCAAATCTTATCCCGTAATCAATCTTTAATTTAACTGTGTATGTGGGTTGGTGGTGTAAATTTTCGTTTACATTTTATAGATGATAAAGATACGGAATCATTCACTGGGGATTACCTTGGATAAATTTATTTTTGATTTATGAAACTGTTATATCAATTTTAATTAAAAGAAAAACCAAGTAATAAGCACGTAAATATGAATAAGACTTCTTCGAAAGACTTGTAACTATAAACATGCATAAAATAAGTGTATAAAATGGAAATTTGAAAGGATAAATGCTATTTTGACTAAACATAACTTAATTTTAACACCCAAACGAGAGTCGTTTCAATTATCTGGCATGCTCGCAATAGTTATAACAATCAAATAAAATCAAATAAAAAGAACAATCACGCCACACAATTGGAAAACAGTTTTGTATTCATATAAACTCTATTCTTATACTCTAAGTGATTTATTCCATTTAGGGAATATATTTGTTTAGACAACAAACTTCCAAAGAAATCAAAAATTGCAGTCCAAGACTTGTAGCGAAGTTGTAGAGGCAAAGGAGAATGTATTAATAATTAATGTTTTAATTTCTTCATTGATTTTGATGGAAAAACTCCGAACTTTTAATATCCGCAAACATTATATGGTTATTTGCTAATAAAACAATTTTCTACCAACAGTTTCCTTGCGCGATCAAAAGTAAAACAAAAAATCTATTAGTAGAACGTTCTCAAGCTCGATTCCTCGTTAAAACCCACACGGTGTTCAATGATCTAATATTAACCTTCACACTGTCATCAAGATCGCGCGTCTGGCGAACGCGTCGCGCACAACGTACTGCATGAAAAAAAAACCATTAAAAAACCCGTAAGTCACCGTCCAACAATCCCGGTCACCGTTTGAGCGATCGCGCCCGCCTAGTTGCCGTCAAACCGGAACGAACTAACCACGGCATCCACGGTGTCCGGATTCGTAACAATCGAACGGTTTCCCGTCACAAAACCCGATCAGCGCCACTTGGCGCACTGAAACGCCCAAACCCAAAACACCCCTCCCAATCGTACCTCTCCTCCCATTTTTTCCCTCACCGCCGCCAGACCGGACACCAGACAAAACAAACCCACCGCGCCGAGGACTCCCGTCCGCCGCGCCACCATACTTGCCGATTGGAACAAAACAGGTTTCCATGCACAACAAGAGGGCACCCGCACCAGAGCAGATCCACCGCGTGAACTTCGTGGGACCGGTCGGAGTCCGGTTCAAGGGCCCGCGGTTCAAATCTACGCCACGGTGGAAAAGAAGAAAGCAACAAAAGCCGGTTCACCGGGCACGGATTCTTCCCCCCACCCGACACGAGACCGGTCACAATCGGCCGCTCACATGCCCGTTTGGCCGGTTTTTTTTTTTTGTTGCCCTCAGTACAAACCAATCTAGTCGCCACAAATTCGAAAGTTTGATGTCTCAGCTGTGCTAACGCCGCATAAGCCCGCACGGAATCCCACCAGAGGGCGACACTGGCGGGCTCGTAGTGTGTCACGCAAGAACGCACCGGCGCTTACCGTTGTCGCATCTAACGGCAAAAACCCGTTTTACTCCGCTCGTCGACCTGGCAATCAACGCAAGAGGGCGCCCTCGTACGCAAAGCTTGCCCCAACACACCACGTGGTCGGGGGCAAGTGCGCGCGAAAACCGACAATAACAAGCGCGAAACGTCAACAAAACGTACAAAAAAAAACAAACGACCATAAACTTGTCTAACTTGAAATGATAATTTCAAAACAAAACGCGAATTCGATTGCGAGCCACGTGCCAACAGTTATCCGAAAGGCAGGAACAGGTTGCATGGAAGCGCTGTTTTGGCGCCATTTTTAACGCCATTCACTCGGCGACTCACGGCGTTCTGACAGCATTAGCGTCCGGACCATCGCTCACGTAACAAAACGGAGCGTCCAATTAATGCGCCACAACTGCACCTCCAATTATTGAGCTACGCAGCTCACATCCATTCTTAAACATCCATTCTCCTTTCGAGTGAATCAATCGCGAGCACCATTCACCGAGCATGTTAGCGACGCACCTGAGTTTAATTATTCTGTTTTGTACTATGATGTTCCGAGCGCGTTACCAAAAAAAAAACCGATACTTAATCGAGTGTGCGAGTGGTTTTGCAAACTTTGTGAACGAACAAACAGCGGCGTTTTGGGGGTATTCAGCTAACAAGGAAGCTCTAATCACCGTAACAATAAGCACGAGGAGAGATAAATAGAGCTAGAATCGCGCAAAAAAAAACCCCACATCAAATCTTACACACGAGATTAACAACGTGCTCACTGATTCACGTGCCAAACACGGGAATTGCTTTCGTTGCCTTCCAGGGGATTTTATCTATTCGCTTTCGTACGATCACGCGATTTAAGCGTGGCGCGCGCTGTATCGCAATCATTAGAATAATTCCCTTTAATTAGGATAACTCTCCCTGGTGGTTCGTTTGCGGTGTATTGAAGAAGTTGATTGTAAGCGAAGTTGAGGCAAAAAATAATCTGTACCCTTGTGATTCCTTTGCTCTATTGTTATGGCTTTTGCTAGGAACAAGGGGGGGGGGGGCATTTTCTCTTTCCGCACGTAACTAAGACGTTACAGAACATTGTATTGTGACTGTGTTGGATGATTCATCGTGCTGATGAGTCGGTAAAAATTCTTCGCTACTTCGGCTTCTTGAAGCCCCAGCTTCTATTCAACGATCAAACACTAATTGACGGGGCAGAATGAACGAATAAGAACGTAATTTTCTGTTCATTCTACTGCCCGGTTCAAGGAAAGAAGCAAGTAATCCAATAAGTAGGAACTCATTTTGTGCCTTTTACAGCAAATAAGGTATGGTGGTTGTGGTGGTGAGGCACATAAACGAGTCATAATAAAGTTAATAATGTATGAAGCATTATTTCGCTATTTTTAGATACGATAAAAGCTCTAAATTACAGTGACGAACAAAGTAAAAACGGAACTATAAAATTTACATATTAAAAATAAACCAAGAGAACAACCACTTCACCAGGAGGAAATGTGACAATACGACGGTAAGCCGTCGTTATGGAATAAGTTAATAATAAATATAATAAATAAAGAACAACAACTTCGTTTTCTTATAATCTTCATCTAAGTTTAATAATTAAAGAAACTAAATCAATTAATTGAATATGAATATCGGCATCATAACCTCACTTTAAGAACATTTCAAACCAAACACAATATAAAGGAAAAGGACAACAGTGAAAGGATGCGATGACCATTAAAAGAACAATTAACTTTAAATGCATACAGTATAACAGGAGCAGCTAGAGGCAACTATAACGTTAAACAAAATATTTATCATTTATTATTTTTTTATAAATCAAGATCCAAACACTTAAGAAACTTGAGCTAATAAAGAGCAAAAGTATGAAAACTGTAATATTCAAAGCTTTGTGAGTCTTTTGTAATTATTTTGTAGCAAAAGTTACCAGATTGTTCAACAAATTTTTAATGTTTAGTAATAACCTATTAATCAACTTCTAATTAAAAAAAACAACAATGTAATAATGAAACCAAACTATAAAAGCAATTGGTATAAAGCTTGAGAGAAAATAAAAGATGTTCCCAATTCTGTTTATGAATTGATTTGCATAATATTTAGAAAGTTTTTACACAATGTCCACCCTATTGGACCGATGTGCAACGGGGCAGCGGCTCAGATAGATTTCGATGAAGGTTCTGCTGTGCGAGGATACAATCAATATGTTTTAATAAAGCCAAACAAAAACAAAAAAGAAGATCTTAGAAAAAAAGTGTAATAAAACACTGAAACAACAAACTAATCACAAAAAACTTATATAAAAAACAAAATTAAGATATTTGACACAAGACCAAGAAAAGAAAAAATACATCACAACAGGAACATCAAACAAAACGTCAAACTTGCTTCGATCACTACAAACTAGAACAAAACAAAATAGACAAAATCAACTAAACATATGACGCTAGATATTCTAAATCGTAAATAAATAAGAAGTAAACCTCTAACTTTTAGAAACAATAACAACACGAAATAGTGCTAAGAGAAAGCAATTCATTGCAAACAAAAACAAGCAAACGAAGGACAAAACCAACGCTAAAAATTGCTTTATTTTTCATTTAAAATATACGACGCTCAAAATCAATTTATGGAAGGTATATAAAACTAATGTCAATGAAAGAAAAAAAATCAAATTCTCATTAAAAAGTTAATGAAAAATTTCGGGTATCCAAGCTGTAAACTGAAACAATTTAAAACATACTGCCATAAATCCGTTTTATAGCTTTCAACATAAAAGGGTCATTTTGTTTTAATAAACGAAACCAAATTATTGTACATTAATTGTTTCGTGTTCTCCGAATTTCAACGTTAACGAATAATAGTTCTGGAATCTTGGCCAAAGGTTTATTTTTTGCCAATTTCAAAAAAGCCTTTATATCCTTCTTCTACACTAAAACATCCTTTTTTTCTCAGGAACAATAAACTTTCCTCCAAAAGTTCACTTTTATTACCGCATATTAAACGAAACGAAGTTTAAAAAAAAGGGCACACTGACCATCACCTTCTTCTACAACACAATGAAACTGACGGCGTGATGTAATCGTCGCTTTTCCCTTTCTCAAGCCCCCATTCCCCGCTCCCCCTCCCTCCAACAAACCACAGCGTTGTATTAATGAAAAAGAAAAGCACCGAACACCGACAACAACAAAAAAAAACATTCAGCTCCACAATTGATGTTCCCCTTTTATATATCGCTTCCCGATGGCGGCTGCCTGTCGCGGGAGATGCATTTTACATCCTTTTGCTTTCGGCAAAAATCCGTACGTTTACAAAAAAAAAATGGGAATACTGAGAAAGTTTAAAGATGAAACAAAAGGAGAAGATAACAGCACGAAACAGACACACACACAGATACTCACGACCCTGTTTCGGAAAGCTCCGAACAAGGGTGAATGTGGGTGCCGGATGCTGGACGCCGTGTACGAACACAAAATTACACTCGCTCAAGAAAATGTGCATTGTTTTGGGCAGAAAATTTCATCCCCAACCGCTCCGGTCCGGTTGCTGCTGGTAGGGTTAGCGCTAAGGGCGAACAACTCGGACCGGGAGAGTCCTCGAAGCTCGATGGATGGTATAACGATTTAATGATCCTCCTTCATCCGCTGTTCAAGGCGCGAGGACACGCTGAAGTTTTGCTTTCTTTGCGGTGGTATTATTATCATCTGCCTCTTGGTAACTGTTTTGCTGAGAAACTCACCGAAATGAGGTCAGCAAGCGGTCCTTTGTCTGCGGTGCGAAGATTGCTTCGCCCGGGTTCTTCGGGTACATCGTTTTACACGCAACGAACTCGACGCTTCTGAACGGTTGTTTAATTCGGTACAGAAATTAAAATAAATGCGTTAAATTTAATTGCTTTAACCATGTTTTCTACTACGAGATAATATAAGTTTGTGGGGCTTTTTTTTGTGTGCTATTCGTTCACCTATAAGACGCCTTAACGAGGGCATCCTTACCCATATGGCGTTTAAATTATGGCACAAAATTACGAACCCCCGAGCACGATCGTACGGACGCCAGGTCGATTAACGATACGATCGTCGCACGGACACAGCAACACCGCCCCAAAACAATGCAAGTAACCGGGTGCTTAAGTAAAATATTGATTTAATCAATTATGTCGCAACGGTGAAATCTTCGTCACCCGACCAACGCTCGTCTCCAGCTGTCGAGAGTGTGTCCGCTCGCTTTTCTGCTTCTCCCGGTGCGAGATCTTCGGAACCAAACTTTCCCTGCCAGTGTTTAACTAGCTATCGTGTCGATTTGTTTGTTGTTTTCTCAACAACAAACCTCTTCGGCACTGCCTCGTTGTTCTGAAGCATCCATTGTGTGAGAATACTTCCCCCAAAGGCATGGACGGCGATGGCCAAAGGATGCCCCTGCCAACAATCGATGCGTGCCAAACGATAGTGTGCGGTGCTGTCCATTCTTTAACATCTTTTACATTACCCTCTTGCCACCCCAGTCTACTTGCGATCGTCTCGATCAATGCTCGATGCTCAGTTGATCGAGCCCGTAAGAAAAAGACTATTCTTCGGGTCCTCGAATCCCGAATCATACTACAATGTCCAAGCACAACGCAGCGAAGTCACAAAAAAAACCCCGTTGAACATAACCCCAACACAATACACTCTTCCACAATGGGGAGAGGGGGGAAGGGTGGAAATACAACCAAACAAAAGGAAAGAAAAACGAAAAGAAAAGCCTGTCTTTTGCCGGACCGCCAATGGAAGATTAATGGGATAACGAAAACGCGAAGTACTCGATGCGCGCGATCGACGCTGTTATCGGGGAGGGGGGCACTTCAGCCCAAATTTTCGGTTGTCGGTGATGCGTGTGTGTGTGTGCGTGTGTGTGTGGATGTCTACCATAAAGTTTTCAAGAAGGATAATATGCCGGGAACGCACGAGATGGGACGGACGCGAGACGGTGCGGTGAAACAATTTATTAAAATTACATGCCCACTTCAAAAAATCAAAAAGAAGCAATCAAAAAATTGGGAAGTGCCGGCGGGCAAAGATCAGCGGGCACCGGGGCAGCAGCAACATTCTTAATGCTCGCTTTTCCCTCTGCTTTGCGCGTCTTTCTTCGGCTTTTTTTTCGCTGCTGCATCCTTCGGCGTGCTACCCTCTGGTTGTTTCGTTGCAGGGTCATTATGATGCAACATTTTAAAGGGGCTAGGGGGATGAAACTAGAGGTAGTAGGGGAACGGCGGTGGTAGTTATTTTCCTTCAGTTTTCTTCTGCAAGCAGCACCATTTTAATGGGGAACCCCGCTTCTTTTTCGGGTTTGGTGAAATGCAGCTGTAAGAATGTCTGTCAATAATTGTGCGAAAATGCTTTCTTTGGACACTTGCGGGAATGTGGCCGAACGGTGCCTTTCATAAATAATACAACGAGCCAAACAAATCGGCTGAAAGTTGCATGAATGCTTGAGTATTGCTTGGTTTTCTTGAATCATAGTGGTTTTTGTTTAAAAGTTTCGTTTGATAGAGAGGTTTTACGGAAAGAAATACAATTTAAAATTATTTTAAGCTAAGGCACCAACCCTAAATATTACTAAATTTGCAGAATAAATCAAATAAAACCTTCTTTTTGACTCATCTCAAACACTCTTTCGTAACTGTATCGTCTTCTGCTACAACAGCTACACAAACGTGTGACACCAGCACCACCGACTATCGCTTTCAGTTCACGGAGAAGCAAAAAACCAAAAATAAACCAGAAAAGAAAGAAATCTGCTTACACACACACACACTCACATACGCATGCATACAAAGTTTTGCTTAATTTGAAAATTATTTAAATTTTTATCCACCTACCACTAACGAGCGACGATCGAATGACACACATCTTTATGATGTGTATTCCTTTCTTCTGCCTGTTAAGTCAACGCGAAGACACTCCGAAGACATGCTTCTTAGGGGTTTTTTTTTATTTTTGTTTTGAAGAGGAGATAAATTCATGGAAAAATAATAATAATCTTACTTATATTTTAGATTTGGGAACACTTGTTGTTAAAAATACAAAATGTTTAATATTAATAAAACACTATAAATCCCCAGCACGCACATTACGCTTTATAAACATTTTGTTCAAGTCATCAAGGCACGTACATTTTAATGTACGCACATTCAACAGAACCGCTTCAAAAGCCACTCAACACGTCAAGATGTGGAAAGATTAAACAAAAAACCCCTTTTTTCTCCAAAAAAAATCCCTGCTTTTTGACCACGTGATGAAGGAAACAGTGGAACAGCAGGAAGAGCCTAATTAACGTGCAGTCAATATTTACACAGCCTTCTAATTGATCTAATCAAACGAAAGCCTCTTCAGCGTGTTGCATTTGTTCGTAATTTTTCTTCGTATTTCGTTAGCTCTTCATCCACTTGTTTACACGATCCCCCCCCACCGTAACGATCGGATCGGAATCGAATCTTCACAAACATCATTTCACCAGATTGTTTCGTGTCTAAGCCATCTAACGCATCACACCACCACAGAGAGTTGACATTTCTATGGCGATACACGCACACGCGCATCTTGAAGATGAAAACGATGTGACATGCGAAAAACGGATGGGGCAGCTTGACGATCAACGGATTGCGTCATGTCAAGTTTTGTTACCAGAATTTATATCTTTCTTCTCTCGCCCGTGTGTGTCGTTGTTGAACGTTGAAATCCCCCTCATGCTTAATTCGCCTCATGTAAAGCACACATTTTATGTGCGTTCACAAGCAGCGTCATTTGAATTGGAAGTAGAAAACGAGTGATTTGTGAAATTGCGTTCTGTTTTTTTTTCTACTGATGAATTCTACACTCATATCAACCAAATTAAGGTTACTGAAGCTACTTTAAAGTTTTCTGTACAGTAAGATTTCTATCAAACATTATGATGGTACATGATCAAGTCAGTATTAAATCCAGACCTCCTGAGAAGCTTTAGAGCTCTCGCTTAGGTTCGGATAATAGAGTGTCTTTGCATATCTCTGAATTACTACTAATTATGTAGCATCTTATAGTAAAAGTTAATAAGAATACCATAAATCATACAATTCAAAGATATCTCATCAAATAGACATCACATTACGTGTCCAACAGCGTGTAAATCTTAACAATCAAACAGTCAACCCATTTTCCCATCACTCAAAAACCATCTCTCTCTCTCTCTATCTCCTAGCTGTGTGGACAATATTTACCCATAGGTAATTGAACCCATCCCAACAGTTTTTTTTTCGGTTCGAAATTACAAACAAACAGCTTCCCAGTGCCGCACACGCACGCACATCACAGCGCACTGTTTGCCTACCGTGATCGTGAATGAATATTGTAGTGAAGTAGTGTGTGCGGTGTGCAAATAGTCAACCGGATACCATCCCCAAATGCAAACCATTATTCATCGCCAGCGCACTGTTTGCTCGTTATTTACCCTCCCCCCAAAAATTTATCTAATCAATGAAATGTGCGCGTTTCTCTTCGAAATGATTAAGCGAAACGGGAAAGATTTCTACGCCGCATAAAGCGACGAACCTATACAAATCGCTTGAAAGGGAGAAGAAGTCAAAGGAGAATTCTATTCTAGGAGTATTTCTATATTTCAACCATTACGAGATATGAGTATTGGTATGTAAAATATGCAAAATCATTACTTCTTTGGTCTAAAAATAGTACCACTACGCACCTTTCACTCAGCGAAACAAAGTATAAAAAATAATATTAAAAAAATCACTGACCATCACACGTTTCAAACGAGTTTGTTGCTACAAGCAAAATATTTCTCTTAAAACAGTCACTTAGTATCCTCTCGGCACCGTTCGGACATTACGATCGGGAAGCTTCATCCTTCGCAGCTGCGCAGCATCATGTGATAAGAAACCGCACCGTGCACAGTTCACATGGTGCGCGGGACCCAAAATTTACGACCGGCTTGTGTTTAATTTTACGAATCTTCCGCTTGGAAACGTGGAACCCACCGGACACCCCGCACATTAATTTCCTTTACGGACCGCAAAGAGACAAAAGCCAACCTTCGGTTTTATTTAGCCAAAAAGGAAAAATATAGGTAACGCCAATACAACAAGCAAGGCTGTGTTGAGAGGTATAAGCCTCAAACAAAATCACAAACACACACTCACACACACAAACGACTGCGCGCTCTTCGATTAGCAATTTAAATTTACCTTCCCATTCGCCATCATCAACTATCAGCATAATCTTCAGCGTGTCCTCTGTCCCCAGCTCCACACGCCGCCAGCCGAGCTCGCACGGGAATGAAGAACGGAATGGATTTGATTATTTTATTGTGGGGAATTTTTAAGACGCTTCTCCGATCCGACCATTCGGATCGTTTTATTCATCTTCCGCCCACCTGTGGCCTTCTCCCAAAAATAAAAAAAAATAAAAACCCCGAGAAAAAACGACATCAAAAACCCCAAAAAACGCACTATTTTTCCGCAGCACGGCTCGAACGTCGGGTGCGGCGTTACGTCGTGCTTCCTTATTGACGCAACCGGACCGTAATATATGCGCGCTGTGCCTTTTGCAAACAGCGTCAACCGGAGGTCACACCACCGGCGGCGAACACAGAATCGGATTTTAGTCGGACGCTGAAGATTAATTTATGTTTTACTTTTATCAAATAAAAAGGTCAACACGGCTATCGCGCAGCTTCAGCAAACCAAAAATGTGTGTTAAGCGTTACGCGTTTTTTGACGTAAAGTTACCGCTGTCACCTTGAGGCCGACTGTTTAGCGTCGAATCGTCGGGCCTCGCGTCGAGTATTATAGAGTAAAACGAAACAATTCTCCGACATCGGCTCGCACCACTCGCAAAACGGCCCAAACGACCGACCGGCTGCGTGTTTTAATGAATTTCCATACAACACTCTCGTGCAAGCGAACACGGTAGCCGCCGGGAGCAACATGTCACTTTTGACAGCCTGCAGTAGCGCATTCGCAATTGGAGCGTCACGATCGCTCGAAGGGAAACCTTCGGACGAATTTTCAAAGTTACCATCACGGACACTGTGCTGCCACTGTGCGGCAATCCAAGAATCTACCTTTCAGCCATCTTATCCTTGATGTGCAGGGCATTGAGTGCATTATCGAACGAACCAGTATTTCACCAGCAGCGAACCCCGAGAGGTCGTAGGTATACTTTAGATCACCCGCTAACGATCGGGCCCGATGATGATGCGCTCAAGCGCACGTACGTCTGCGTCTAAAAACAGGTCCGACCGGATCCGAAAAACAGTGCTCCGAGCGGCCGAAAACGCAACAAACCCGGCATCGCAAAAACCGGACGGACCCCAAAACGGACCGACAGGTTGTTTGTGTGTGTGTGTGTGTGTGTTCTTCCGCACCGGGTTTTAGCCTCCGGGGTCGTCCAACGTGTGCGGACATGTGCACGGGTCATCGGCGACCGTCTTCACCTCAGCACCACTGGACAATCCAGTTTCACAGGTTCAAAACCACAAACACAGCCACACATGCATCACACTCCAAAGACCTGTTTGCCTACCGTGTGCTCACCACCGTGTGTACACCGCGCGGACGATCCTGTTATTTTTCGGTACACTTTTGCTTTCATTGAGGAAACCCTCCCGCGTCAAACAAAAAAAAAACCAGTCCCGGGTCCGGTTCGAAGGCTACCGGGCTTTTTCGGACCGGAAATTAGTTCACTGGGCCAGTGTGGCCGTGGCGCATCACCGGTGGCGTGCGGCCGGTTCAAGCGTCAAACAGCGCAAATCAACAAATGGTGCCGCATGACACTGCTGACGCGGATAATGATGGAATGATGACGGAGCAGTCGCGATGAAGATGTTTAGATTATGATAGAATTAGCTTCAAGCTAGTGCTGAGAGTTTTTGGAAATACTTTGATTTAACGGAATTACAGGTCAATGTGAGTTCTAGATAAATACCTGACCGAATAAGTGAACTTCAAATAGTCTATTTTGTTATTAGAAGAAGAGAACAAAAAACTGTCCTTCAAGGAAAGGAAATTATACGCAAAAACCCCAACGAAAGATGCAGAAAACTTGAAGTTAATGTGCCTTAACAAGGCAAACAAGGTTTGCAAGATTCGAGGCTAAAGATTTCAATTTGGAAGACAATGAACATCTCAGGCAACCAAAGAAGTTTGAGATCACAGCAATGGAAGTTCCTGGTCTTGCTGCTTAATCAGAGAACAAACATTGGGATAGTTTTCAGTGCCTTTCAGTCTATACATCAAGAATCTCCATGTATAAAACATATATAAAACAATATATCATATGGTAAACGAAAAATGAAGATCTATGAGAAGTAGCTTATGATACGGTGAGAGCATCTAAATATTGTATACCATGAGCTACTCGGTCTAAACAAGTATTAAGCGTATTACGTGATGCACACTAACCAATGTTTTGACACAAAATGAAGACAAAATGTAAAAGAAAAATCGGAAAATTGATTTGAGTTAGCATAATAAGGTGATTTCTACTTCTGCAACCTTCACAAAAATCGCCATGAATTAAATTCAATCCAACTTCAAAGTATTTTTAAGCAACGCTAGATAGATTATAAGCAACGAATGAGAAAAACTTAATGAATTTAATAAAAATACATGCTAGTTTTTTAAAGGAATAAAAATACCTTCATATTTCTCTTAAAGGGCTTTAAATAATTTAATTGGTTTAAGTACTTCATCCATAATATTGAATTTTCTGCTTCGTTTTGGCTTGACGATCTGCTAGATCATGACGACCACCTAATGGCTTACTAGATCTGTTGATACCACGTAATTGAATAGTCTAACCTTACTACAGGGAAACGGTCCGGATGGGAATCGATTCCCGACCCTGTCGTGTGTAGGCTTTCCTACAATATCCTTGTCCCCTGGACCGCTTGTAATCGAACAGCGAAAGTAAGCAAAAAACAAATAACTGAAAAGCCATCAAACATTGAAGTACATGATTTATTTCCACTCTGCAGTAACGATCGGTAACGCACCGTAACGTATCCATTCTAATGACAGCTGGTACGTTTATTCGCTTTGTTTACTAACATCTTTACCATCGTCTAAGCAGCAAACGCCCGCAAAGGGTTCGTCATCGTGTTCATCATACAGCTGCACAGTGCAAAAGGAAATAATGACAAAATCCCCACGCGAAGAATGTCATAACAACAACATGGTACCGGTGCATGCCATTTGGTACGAGAGACACACGGCAATAAAACAAATCGCCCGTGAGGTGAATCGTCGAGTGAGGAGCTGTGAAGAACACGGAGTGATTTCTCAAGCAAAAGAACGCACACACACACACACTTACTGGCCGATAGCTGGTAGAAGGTCCCTCATTTTGGGGGGGCGGTGGGCTACGTTGAGAGTGAGGCGCCTGCGTGCGTATTTTACCAATGTTTAAACACGCGTGCGCACGCCTGCATACACGTTGTGTCCGTATCGAATGGCCGTTAGGTTTGCGGTGCGGTCAAATTGGAACCATCACCATATCGGGCGCCAGTATAGTTACTTTGGAGCAGCAGTATAAATGGCCCTCGGTGTGTATCCCATGTATGCCGGTTCAAGGTGAAACACTAATGAACAACATTACACCGAAGATCGTTCTGCCGGCCAGAAGAGAGCGAATCAAAAAACCTTCGCTAGCCGTCTAGTGTGGAGTCAGTGGAACCGTTAAAACGTCACCCGATCAGTATGATCAGTTGCATCGCTGACCATGATCGTTTTGGGCGATTGTTTCGCTATTATGCTACTCCACGGGCGCAAAATGTCAAAGCTTTGCCCGCGCATCGGGGTGATTCAGGCTCCGGTATCTCATAATTCGCGTCGCAGATTGGTTGCTGCGCATTAGCAGCGTGACAGTTTGTGTTGGGATCGTTTTTTTCGTTGCTGTTGTTTAATCACGATGGTATATTAGAGACGATATAATCTTGGCCTTCGGTGGGACACCTTCGAGAGGCTTGGAGCGTTTGATGGTATTAGAAAGATATACCTCGTGCTGCGAATGGCTTCGAATGCATCCCCAATTCGTACACTAATGCAAATTAAGTTTTAACATTTCGCATCCTTCCCCGAGCTTGTGATTCATAGTGTGATCATCGACCAAAGCCTGAGTCGTTAGTTTTTTCCCCATTTTGGCTTCTTATAAAACTCAATAAAATCTTTTTTTAAGCAGTAAACAAGCTCATAACTGAGGGTGCTTGAAAACAGTATGATCAGGCCATATTTTTTTTAATAATAAAATGTCTAGCTTATGACATTCACATACTACAAACAAAATATTTCACATAAAAGTTTATCTAAAGGCATCTCAGCACGAGATCTCTTTCAATTTTCAAATAAAAAGAAACAATATATCGATCAAAATCTTATTAGATTTTCATGTTTCATGAGTCATAAATAGTGCTGCACTATATTCTAAGGATAACTCACTCACACACTTGAAGGGAGGAACAAATTCTCACCCCAAAAAAAAACCAGACAACCAATAACCCGAAAATCTGAACAATCATTTCCGAGCCACGGGGCAACACACAAACTCCCGGATCCCTTTTTGCCACCTCAAGAGCCCAAAGTAAATTGATTTCACCGTTCCGCTGGGCCCCGGTTCGCCCTGCCCATCATCTATCAACCGCCGGATGATCCTTTTTTATTGCCACGCATCATCTCCATCAAAACCCTGCTGCTATCCTGCTGATACTGGGAGCTTACCGTTCGTATTCCCTGTTTTTGGCTCAAGTCTACCTTTTCTCTTTCGTTTCCATTCGCCATCCCACTGCAGTCCCGATCAATAGACTGACTTTGTTGATTATCTTTTCCTCGGTTTTTTTCTCGGTTTCTGTTTTTGTTTCTCTCATCCCAAAAGGGCACAGGTAGTAGCGGCCTGGGCCTATCTTAGGATGGTTGAGCATTTTTCAAAACAAAATCAGCAGGCGACTTTAGAGACGGGAAGCAAAATAACCCATTTCCCTTTCCTTTGGCGTTACGGAATGTGAGGAACAGGAAAAAGAAGGAAAATATTAAAAATAAACCCACTGCACCGGTGCGCCTCCGGATGGTGCAATCATGTGAGACAGGTTCACAAACATAACACACACACGCACGCACACGCACGCACACCATTAGGTAGAGTTTGAACGATGACTATTGCGTGATGCAGACGGACCGGAAAAGCAAACCCGACAGATCCCCGTCACTAAAATCCTGCAGCCTGCCCGATAGAGCCTTTCAATCGATAATTACCATCATAAACAAGTTCATCCCGAACGAGATTTTCGTCCATTCTTCTATCTCGCTTAAGTTCACAGTGTGTTTCTTCGCTCGGAATTAACAAAACGGCAAGGCTAGATGTACAAGGTTCACAAGTGTACGAAATATTGCTTCCTTCTTAAGCAAAACGCTGCATAATGGTGCCTCGGTAAGTCAAAGCAACATCAAAGGAGTGAAATTATGGCACGGCTTTAGGATGTGAAGATTATAAAGCCAAAAACCTCGGCATACCGCAAAAATAGCAATCGATGTACACCGCCAAACAAGATTCCACGATGTCGGGTAGGTATAGTTGCTCCTTGGAAGACTTCAGGCTCTAAGGAAGTAAGAAGCAATTAGCGAGTTTAAAAATATATAAGGTAACTCATTAATTTAACTTGTGCTATAAGAGTGCATAATTGCAATGATTTAAAGCAGATATGTCAAACATACCGCATGCAGACCGGATACGACACTCGAGGCCCGCAAAGGAATGTTAAAACAATCAACTCCTGGAAACTATCCAGTAAGTTTTCCTATGGCAATTTTTCTTCCCTTGACAGCTGATTCCCATATCCATATAGTCCATATAGTTACAAGTCGCTAGTCGTGTCCAAATAACACCTGCAGATATTTATGAAAATGTTAGTTGGCAAGCAACAATTAACCCATTTAATGCTTCATACCGGATTCACCGTCGCATGGCGACCAACTTCGAAGAATCTTAATTACGTCCAAGATCTAGGAGAACACACCATAGTCGATTCCGTGTCTCATACAAGAACTCGGCCTCTCAAAAAACCTTCTTCTCTAGGTTCTGCAACCTCAGTAGGTCTTGGCCTGCTATTTATAGCTTTCTATGACTTGGTTTTCACTCGTAGCTGGATAGTCAGTCCTGTGTACTGGGAGGCGGTCCGACGGAATTCGAACCCTGGTCCTGCCTTGTGAAGACCGGCGCCGCTATCGTATACTAAAAAAACAGAGACTGTCAAATTTCTGAGGTTAGTAGATCCTTTTAAATAATCCTGGCGACTTAGATTTACACTTTGAAGGGACATTTTCTGGAGGCCCATTTCTGGATGAAAACCTAGCAGAATTGTCGCTTTGCATCCTTACAGAGAGTCACTATTTGGTGTGCATTTTGGGATTGATTTGTAACCAAAATTGAATTTACCGCTCGAAAAAGTTAACAGGTCTATATGATCTAGCGGCCATATATCAATATATCGAGTGGCTTAAACATTGTGATATAGATGTGAGAGATGCGTTGTTCCAACAAGAATGTGCAGTCTAGTCCACCAAAGATCATACAATTTACATAAGTTATTTAGTCTGTTAAAACGTGTAGAAGATGGAGATACTCATTATATTTGGATGGGTAATAAAGTTCCCAGTTTGGACAGTAAATTCACATGAGATGCATTTACGGAATATTGTTCAAATGCTCTACAATTACTGAAACATATTCATTGCTTTATTAAAAATGTAAATGTCACACTATCGTAACCCTCAATTTCCCGTGGTTTATATTTCTCAAAGCATACAGTTCCATCAGCAACTATCTGTGGGATCTATCCTTGGATACATAAGACTATAATACTTCGTGAAATATGTTGAACTCTACTAAATTTCGAGTGTATTCTCGTCAATGAATGACTCAACTACAAAATTGAATAAACTTTGACTGGAAAATTAACACTAATGGACGCTTCAGGAACGCTCGATACCAACCGGATAGCTTCCAGACCAGTTAACAAAAGCATTTACAAAAACTGGTAGCAGCACATCAAACGCTGATCAGTTTCTCGCGTTTATTGATCGCAAGAGAAAACAAAACTAGTCCACAACACGTCCACTGACTCAACCACCCCGGCCCCTTCACCAGTTCCCTTATTTTCACCTGCTCTACCAAGTACATTGCTCGAGGGGCTTTATTTTCCCATCATCGACCGATCTCACCCCTTATGCCCAAATCTGTCAAATGTGCTTCTTATCTGCCACACCACGCACACAGCCAACCCAACCACCAAAGTGCGCGTTTGATCGATCGTCACCGGCGGTTCCGTTTTTATTGCTTTCTAAACCCTCGTACACTCGTCCGTATTTCTTTTATTCAATTTATAAAATGGATCGATTCGACGACTGCGTGGTGGCCTCCTGTAGGCCACTCCTCCACTACTCACCATCACTATCGAGAAATCGCGAACCTCAGCATCGTTGAGTTATTTTCTTCCTCAGCCGAACCCGACGCTTCGTAACTACAGCTCGCTGACTCATGCGTGTGATCCGATTGCGAGTCGTTTCCACACGCATGCGAGGCTTCCGATCCAGAAGATCCGCAGCGCAACAGGGAGACAGTGAGAGGAAAATCAAGAGAGAAAAAAAGTCCCCGATAGCCAGCCAATCAGACTCTGTCTGTGCAGCGAATTACTGGCTGCAAACGTTCAGATCCATGTTCGGTTCGTTTGCGAGACACACGTACGGGAACGCAGGACACAACTGATACATAATATTGCAAAACTCGATCGAAGAAAGCGCTGGTGAAAACGGAGCGTCGGATCCCGCAAAGCAAGATGTCCACCAACCGAAGCAAACGGCCCAACGAGATCACGGTGTACCTTCGATAACCCGTTAGCGGTATCCCGTTCGTCGCCGTTTGGGATTATTTGCGCGTACACACATTTTTATCTGTCGCACCGGAGAAGTCGTCGGCGGCAATCAGCGTTCAGCACCGTTCTGCACACACGCGCATTCCTTTCTGTGGTGCGCAAAATGGAACGCTTCCCGAGGTTCAAACCCCGGGCGTAAGAGTTGCCCCTTTGTGTAATGTACGTTTCGGTTAAACGAGGCCACATACCGACCCACGGTATGTACCAGCATCCCTCGGCATTACGGCATTCGACAATAATTCGTTCGTTAGTTTGTTCTTCAAAAACGAACTCAATCCACACACACACACACTGGCACGAAACACAACCAGCAGCGTTTTAGTTAAAGCGCCAAAGCGCCTTTCAATGCTCGATTCATTGGCATCTTAGGCAAAGTGCAACGTTTTCTACCGGTACCGAGCAACATAAACGCTCAGCCAAGCCACGAACCTTTGCAGTGAGAACGCACGAGATGGGTGTGTATGTTTCACTATTCTTTCTCAAGCGCGATTTGCGAAGGCGTTAAGAAAGTAACGTGACGATCGGGCAAACCTGTGGAAGCATGTAGTACACAGTCTGCGGGACGCGGCGGGATTGGAATTGGTAAAGAAATTTATGTAATGAAAACACATTCCCCAGTCCCCATGCAAACATGGTGAACGAACATTTTGAACATGTGTTTTTTGTAGAGCGAAACAGCTTGGGTTGTTACAGAGAAGTTATAGTTATGATAAGCTATAAAACATTTGTTAAGAAGAGAATATAAAAACATAACAATAAAAATTAAAGCAATGTACATAAAACATTATAAAAATTTAAAATAAAAAGGAAAACACGAAAACAAGGAATAAGAAAGACGTATTAAAATGTCAAACATATTAAAACAAGTAAAAAGTAAAGTAAAAAACAAAAAGTTAAAGTAAAAAAAGGAAAAGTTATGTTTTTAGATACGGTCTTGTTCAAAATGTTGTCATAATAAAAAAAACAACATGCATCAAAATCTAATACAATAAACATAATAAAACATGAAAACAAAAACACTATAAAAGAGACTAACCAAAACAACCCAAACAAGAAAATAACGAAAGAAATAAAAAAATAGATAAATTTCATTATTATTTAGAAAATCAAACATAAAACTTTGAAAATTTAGCTATAAAAAATGTGTTGTAGTTTCAACTGTAAAAATATCTATACAAAGACACTGTGAGCACAGCCAGCACACAATTTAACCCTCCCTAATGGTTCAACAGCAACAGTGACACGCATTCTAATGAAATGTCGCGCACAAAAAATTATTCTCATTACCTTTCCCACTGTTTGTCCGGCGAACTAAGGAATAGAAGCAAACAACATAAAAAAAACTATATCACATTACATTATTTTCCCTCAACACAGTGCCAGCCACAAACACACACCCGCGATCGTATCCATCTAACGCCAAACGTTGCGGAAACGGACCGAAGATTCCTTGTTGCGCGCGTTCCCCGTTGATTCGCCATCACCCGCTTACCTTGCTCCACATTTACCAGGGCAAAGACATCGCCTTTCCCCCGAAGGATGAATTCCGTTAGCTTGCTTCCCCGTACAAGGGCTCAGTTACAGTTAGATGTCGAGCAGCAGCAGCAAGGGCTTGCGTGCGTATCACCAACCATCCTTGCTACTCCATTGCGCTGATACGGAAAGCCAAGCGCAGTTAAAAAGGGATCGCTCAAACTGGAGCATGCTGAGCGCACAAATCGCATCACATCAGTCTCGCGACCGGGTGTGGAACAATTTGGAGGGGAGGATCGTGGTGGAATTCGTTTCTTTGCCCGATGTCCAAACTGGCAAGGAAGTTCCCCCAAGGGCATCCCTCTCTAGGAATGGCAACCTGGAGGCTGCCAACAGAAACAGTTACCATAAATCTTCCGTAATGAGAAATTGTTCAGTTCCTTCACGGTTGTTCCGTTTGTTCTGCACTCTTGTTGACTGCAAAAAGAAGAACAGCAAACAGGCAGGACGAGTAACGGGTGGAGTAGGGAGATGAAGTAATTAGAAGTCATAAACAAACCACATGCGCTGGCCGTGTAAAGTGAGCGGGCTTCTCCCATAATCATGCCATTTGGATGGTTCTGACGTGTGCCATTGAGAACTGGTAAAAAAAAAAAACGGATCCTAATCTGTACGGACCGTGGAGTGTCACTTGAGACGAGCGTGGGCGAGAAATTATGCAGCTCAAGTTACCGTCACTGATTCATTCAAAGCGGGGGTCACCGATCGAGTAGAGTGGATGAGAGAAATTACTTCTTCAAGCTTTGTATTTCGTTTAAAAATGCTTCTCCCTGTGTGGTGTACATTCTCTCAATTGCAAAGTAATAATTTTCAATATATCATACAACAAACTGAATGTACACGGTCAAACGATCCTACTTCCAATCATTGGGGACTGACTGAGCTCAATTCCTACTGGCAAAATATCACCCAAGCTCACACACGCAACCTTCGGCGTGACTAACGACCGATCGTCATTGGAAATCATCACCCCCGAGGCAATACATCTCCACCGATGTCAGGTAAGGGAGAGGTTATGCCAGCCTAGGAGATTCGTTCTCTAGAAATCGCTTGCCTACTTCTGAGCATAGCATCATCATTACTTTCGCTGTGTTTCTAAATTTGCATCAAAACTAAAACCCAAAAAGGTCCATAAGGTTCGCGTTCGTTAATATCCGAACCGTTTTTTCAACCTACCGGTAGCGATCTCGAAAACCCATTTTCAAGCTTAGCATTGGTCAGAAGTATTTAAATATAAATATCTCTCAACACGCAGGACAGTTCGTTTGTCGCTCGTAGCGAAACGCCATTAATCTCTTCGATCGTTTCTCGCGGCGCACCACCACCATTCGATGTCCTTCAACCGTACGGTGCCGTTGGGTTGGGATCGAAACCGACATCCGAACCGGCAGGCATGATTTATCTTTGCATCCCATGCTGTCATGAAATTGAAGATTGCATACCCCGATATCGATATCGATCGGAGCGCGACCGTACGAGCTCCATTAATTGCTTCGTGCGGCAAAGCGAGGAGTGGGGGCGGGGTGGCAGGGAGTTGAGGGGGAGTAAGCAAAGGAGGGCATATGAGCACTCGTTTGCATGATTTGCAAACCATTTGCAAAAAGCTGCAAACGCAAAAACTGCACGATCATTGCTAAAAAGGTGTACGAAAAGGAAAAGGTGCATTTAATTGCTTATTTAATTTATGTAAAAAGTTTTGCTGACATTTTAACTTAACTAATGATTATTCAGAATGTCAAATAAATGCATTTTTCTACTAAAAACAAAAATTAAGTACAAATAAAGTCATGAAAAATGCTATAAATCGATAACGACACAAAAGACTTCAACGCCACGTCAAGCGACGAACCCGGCCAGAGACCATGCTAATTAATCAAACCCTAAAAAATTCACACGAACGAGGAAGACGTAAACCAAACAAAAAGCAGCAGCAACAAAATACCGAAAAACTAATCGCCGCCGAAAAATGCACCCGACCTCAGCACGCTTAAATCCGCCGGAGCGTTTCATAATCCACACCACGCTAAAATAGCACACGCTGGAAAGCCGCAAAGTGCTGTGAAATTATGAACGATGTGTGAAAAAAAAATCACACTCGCACACACACACGCGCGCGCGTACTATTTCATCGTCACCAAGTGCTCAGTGTTTGCGCGGACATGACCTCAGCATGCGGCAGCCCCAAAGCAGTGATTATCGCGTACCGAAAACCAGTCATGCAAGACGCCAACCATCTGATCACCGAACAACAACGAAACACACAACAACACAAAAAAAATATCAACAACAACAGCTAAAGACACCACGCAAATTCAGCCGGTTCTTCCGGATTCTGGTTGGCCTGTGCGTAGTGCAGTCAGTCACACCATTATGCGCTGTCCTGACCTGCGTTCTGGGGCCGGTTGTTTGGTGCGTTTGTTGTCGGTCGGACCACCCTCTTTCCATCAAAGTCACGTGCACGTTAGACCGGCTTTTGTGTGTGCAAGAACGGGTCTTCTCCGCTTGCGCGCCGTCACACAAAAATAAGCTCGGCGCACGATTTGACGGATGACAGTTCTGCCTTGGCGGCATTCGATCAGTTGTCGGGCTTGATCGTAGAGAGCGCGGTACACACACACACATTATGATGATGCCCAGGACTGGTTCGTGACGTGTTGAACCACGCACACACACGCGCCCGCGCGCACACACAGTTCCTTCAACCTGATCGTTCCTCGATCCGTGCGCGCGCGCGCGATCTTACATTCAAGTCTGGAGTTTCTCTTTCTGACGCACATTGCTGCAGCATTGCGACGCAATCTCGCGTGT
This sequence comes from Anopheles maculatus, assembly GCA_002091835.1. Taxonomy (NCBI): domain Eukaryota; kingdom Metazoa; phylum Arthropoda; class Insecta; order Diptera; family Culicidae; genus Anopheles; species Anopheles maculatus. The sequence continues at coordinate 31,497 of KZ062898.1, forward strand.
CTTCCGGTGTGCAATTGTCCTCGGTTGCTGCCATCGTACACGGTGCTCCCGGTGTCTGCAATTAAGTCGCCAATAATAGCAATAATAATAAACATTGGCCGGGTTGCGGCCCGTACATGGGAAGGCTGCTGCTAGCGTTCTTCGGGAAGCGATCCCGAGCCGCGGTTCGCTCGTCTGTCCACCCGGTGGTTAATAGCACTGGTGCACTGGTCGCCATTTTCTTCCTTTCGCCTCGTTAATGCAATAACTCCCTTTCTAAACCTTAAGCGCACTGCCACTACCGGGTTTGGTAGATCACTCTACTGCGAAAAGGGTGGAAATGGAGCTGTAGTTGGAGTTCGATCGGTCAGAAAAAGATTTCTTTTTAATGTTTTAATGCTTTTGCTATAAATTTTTATATGTTTAAGATTAATAAGAGCTAAGTCTACTATTAAAAAAAGGAAGAAGAGATGTAGAATTGGACACCAAACAAAGCATTCCTCGTGACCGAGTTTGCTCCGAGATCTTACCACCTACCAGGACATGACAGCAGTGCCCTTATACTGGTGCCCAACATACCAACATGCAAACCCCTATCATACACATCCTTGTATCTCTCGTATCGGACGATCTTCAGGAGGTGCAGAAATAATTGTATAAGGAAAAACAGAGTACAAAGCACAACTGCAGCGGAGCGTGCGAAGAAAGAAAGTGTTCAAAGTTAACCATACAAAACAGGATACCCGAGACATTCTGATTGTTGTTAACTTTTTGTGACTTTTCCTCGCTCCTTTTTTGGGGAGGACGAAAAAATGGAATATTTTCTTGCATGAGAGATGTTGAAATACTTTTCCCAAATGCGGACAGTGACTTCTGACTCCCGATTTTTTGGCTGAGCTTTTCTTCACTCTTTCGGGACCTCAGATTTCACACACAGATCGCAACTTCGTTTATTTTTGGAGTGTCTCGGTTTTCTTTTCTTAATTCCCCGCCGCTTTATCACGTTATCGTCTAAATGGGAGGGAAAATATTCCGAAAATATTTCTCCGGTGCAAATGTCATGACATTTTATAGGGTAACGACGCAGTGTGATGGGTTTTTTTGTTGTTATTAAAATTATTATTATTGTTATTTTCATCGCCTCCTTCTTTCACTGTCCGGGAAGGGGCAATCGCAAACGCGGTGTTGTGTTGGTTTTAATGCTCTACCCCCTTTTGAATGTGTGTGCGTTGACGCATAGAGCATAAATAAACGAAACACAACACATCCCGAAAATTGATCTCGCGCTTCCAACAACATTCATGCATGATCATGGCTCGAAAGCTCTACCCAAAACCTCCCCTTCATCACCTGCCCCATTATTCCTCCAAAAACCCAACGAATCAACAGCACAACAACACCCAACCGCCAACGATGACGCTGATGGCTCTTTCGTCGTTCAAGGCGCAATCTTTTCCTGCCTACCAAAAGACCCAGGGCAGAATCTCGGTTCTGTTGCGCATTTTTTTTTTTTATGGTTTTGTTGTTTTTATCTTGTCCTCTGTTCTCGTTTCCTATTCTATACTTCGCTCCATCTCGTTTGCTCTCTTAAGCTCTCGATTTGTCTTCAGCTTTCGATCGTTTCTTCTCGCACAGTTGCAGCGTGTACTGTGCCTTTGTGTGAGTGAGAACTTACACATATGGTTATTTTTATCCCAACTACCATGATTTGTCTCTCCTTCCTACTCTCTCTCTCTCTCGTTCCCTCTCTCGTTAACTGCCATTTTATCGTTTTATTTCACAATTTATTCATCATTCTCTCTATCTTTTCCTGCGAGCTTCCATATATTTACTCCTTCTCTTTAAGGCATTCCCTCCCTTCCGGGCCCCGCCACCACCCCGCTCGTTAAGTGACTCTTTCCGCATCATTGGCATGGCAACACATTATGACTGAAGAGCAGCAGTAGGTGATCGAGAGGATCGGCGCCTCCATCGCGCAACACGCAAACCGCGCGGAATGATTTCGGACCAATGCTATAAATATGAAGAAAAAAAATCACATTTAAAAGTCGTGAAGTCACCCCGCAAAAAAACGGCAGCGCTTGATATCATTAACTTAAAGCGTACAAATACAGACATCCCCCTTTTATACATCCTTCGACAACATTTTTGTGTGCAAATTGTTGCAGTCATCCTCGGGTTCGTTGCTTGTGTCGTTCGCTCTGTTCCCCACAACATGCCCCAACACGTTTGGGGACAATATTTCTGCACGAACCCTCCCCACAAGGGGGGCAGATACAAATCCCCCCAGGGAGGAACACTCGACGAAAGCGCGTCGTCGGAAAGCGTGCGGATTATTTTCAAAAGAAAGATAAAGCTCCACCAGCAAAGCACCAGCACGATCAAGGGAAAAAAAAGTGGCTTTTACTCGGGAACCGAGCGATATGTGTCTCTCGCCACCCCGTTTCGCGACTTGTATTTTCCTCCTGTTCCTCACTCCCCGCTACACCAAACCCCAAAACACCCAGAAACAGGGTACAGCATCGCGCCGTAAGCCTACGGGCGGATATTTCTCCCAGCAAGCATACGGCTGTTCGCTCAGCAATCTTTCTCGTGCAGCAGAAGACACACACACACACACACGATCCCTCTGTGCAGACTCCGGGTTGTCTTTCCGACAACGCTACATAATGGCATGCAAAGCGGCGATGGTAGCCGTTCGCGGACCGCGGAAAGATTGACAAAGAAAATGGAAATGGAATATTCTAGTTCTTGCAGCCGGAGAAAAGACGGTTTGACGGTTTACGATTACCACCGTAGGGTCATCCGAGAGAAGCGTGGTAAGAAACTAGCTAGCTTACCTTATGTCTAATACCGTGTGTGGTGTGGCCGGAAACTTTGGTTGTTTACCTCAGCCAACGGCGACCGATGTCTGATCACAACGGTGAACACGGCCGAGATCATTACTCGGGAACCGAGCGATATGTGTCTCTCGCCACCCCGTTTCGCGACTTGTATTTTCCTCCTGTTCCTCACTCCCCGCTACACCAAACCCCAAAACACCCAGAAACAGGGTACAGCATCGCGCCGTAAGCCTACGGGCGGATATTTCTCCCAGCAAGCATACGGCTGTTCGCTCAGCAATCTTTCTCGTGCAGCAGAAGACACACACACACACACACGATCCCTCTGTGCAGACTCCGGGTTGTCTTTCCGACAACGCTACATAATGGCATGCAAAGCGGCGATGGTAGCCGTTCGCGGACCGCGGAAAGATTGACAAAGAAAATGGAAATGGAATATTCTAGTTCTTGCAGCCGGAGAAAAGACGGTTTGACGGTTTACGATTACCACCGTAGGGTCATCCGAGAGAAGCGTGGTAAGAAACTAGCTAGCTTACCTTATGTCTAATACCGTGTGTGGTGTGGCCGGAAACTTTGGTTGTTTACCTCAGCCAACGGCGACCGATGTCTGATCACAACGGTGAACACGGCCGAGATCAGTTGTTGCTGATTTAATTTATCTTTTCCCGCCTCTGCAGAAGCATTAGCTTTAGCTTCAACACACACTACACATACACACACGGCACACACTAGAGCACACAAACCCCACTCGCCTGAAGGCGCTTCGGCTTCGGGTTAAAAATGGTTGGCTATTATTTTTGCCTTTAATTTACGCTCCTGCACACTACGATTGCACTTTGCTTCCTTGCTGCTGCTGCTGCTGCACCTTGATTGCTTCACTCACGCCGTTCAAGCACTATTTTCACTTGTTTGTCGCGTTTCTCTTGCAGCTGGTACGAGTTGCCACTTTGCATACCTAATCACCGCTGCACACCGATTCTATCCGACATATAAAACACTCACTCTATCACGGACACACGAACGCACTGATAAACCACCGGACACCAAAAGCACGCTACACCTGTGCAACAAAAATATTGCGCGAAAAGACTTCAAGATGCAACACGGGTGACTGAAGCGACGAACCCGCGGTACACGTTAGCTCGTGCACGAACGATTCCTTGTCATTTGCTGCAGTGTGCTGATGGCACTTGGCTTACCCCTCCCCGGACCCGTTAAGAACACTCACCGCGGCCCACACGAAAAACACCACCGGATTCTACAGCGGACCGGACACTGAACACTATTCACCACCACTACCAGCGCGCGCACACGCACGCAACGTGTAAACGCACAGTTTGGGCGCGAGCGTGACGGTTCGAGGACGAGACAAAACACCTATCCGGGGGTGCTGCTGCTGCTGCTGTATATCACGCCGTTCCTTCACTCGCTTCCCCCTGCTCAAGCTTTCCACAAACGTGGCGCGAGAGGATCACGACAACACATTCCACACTACACGAGCTTGCCTGCCTGCTGGGGTCCTTTTCACTGTGAACCACACACGTCCTCACAGTTGTGTCACGGATGGTTGTACTAACGAACGAATCCTAACCAACTCGAATCACAGCAATCACTTATAAGCAGGTTGCACAGAGAGATAACAGTAGCGAAATGGTAGCAACACAATATCACGAAACCGCGGTACGCACGAAACGGACTTTTTCCTGCGTTTCGTTTGTTAGCAACTGCGCAGCAACGGGCAGCAGAGCAGTAACGATCTGAAACATACGACACGACCCTGCGAGCCAGCAACCGAAGCGCTTACGCCGAGAGCTTCACACAGCAGCGCAGCAGAAACACACAACGCCCGGCAACCTCTCACCACGTCACACGTCCGCTCGCATTCTCCACTCAGCGTAGTAAACGGTGCACCGTTGTGTTGGTGGCATAAGCCCGACGGCTCAACTAGCGCACACACGCACACACCTACATAAACACCGATCCGTTTAGTCAACTCCGAAAAACGGCCAGGAGCGAGAGAAAGGGAATCCCAGCTAACGATCCGAGAGCCGATGAAGCGGACACGATCGCCCGCACACACACACACACAGAGGCCAGAAAATCATCGATCGTTGTTGGCATCTCTTTCGTGCTCAGCGGCTTCCCTCTCGATCGCAAGCGGCCCACTCACTTTACGCAAACCAACAATTCGTACGGCAAATGTCAACGCAATGTACAGGTGGTGGGAAGGTGGATGCGGTGGGGAGAAGGATGGCGAGCGGGCGGACAGGTGAAGGAAGGTTCAAACCTGCCACCAGCGAATGAGAAGTAAAGAGATTTATGAAAGAGATCGACAGGCAAACGGAGAGAATATCATGCCTCATGGTAAGGTAATACGGGGCAAGATTGAAACGCTCGTTTTGAGAACAGTGCTGTAATCGTGTTTAGATTATCGGTTTGGTATATAACGTTCTATAGTTTATCCATTACTTGTATTATCATAAGAAATTGATAGCAATTAAAGCTTGAAAGAGTTTGATAATTGAGTGATCCTTCGGAATTGACCTTGTCAGGTGTTTGTTTGAGTAGATTCCTACAAATTGAACATTTTTTAAATTAATTTCTATCTAACAAAACAATTATAATGAAGATTAATATTTTCCCTGCATTTGATCATCTACTTCTTTGTTTCTAAATCCTCGCGAGAGTTCGCTCTTCAACCGCTACAACGGCGAGCCCTAAGAGCTATACGGTCATCTTACTATCATGCAGACAATTAGACTTATCAGGTTCCGATGGCGATGTCATAAGAAAGACACCGGACGACCTAGTCCGTAAAGTCCCTTCAGGGTGTCCACATGGACAGACAGTGGTAGGCTCGAATTGGGATGGAGTCTCAATGGCTCAAGGTGTTGATGTACAACGTCCAGGATATCTGATTGGCAGACGACTATGCTAGACCGTGTGCGGTATAGAGGATTGTTGGAGCAGGACAAGCAGCCGTTTTAGAGCCTGATAAGATCGCCGTCTTTAATCAACATAAGTGACACACAAAAAATATTGGTGTATATTAAGAACAAATGCGCCATATGCACCAATTTGCCCATTTGAATCAATTATCGAATTACATTAACCATCCACTTAAGCCTCAATCACGCTTACCCTCAAAAGGTAAGCTTCCTCTAGGGCGATACACCATATCCTTGCCTGTGTTGGTTTACGTTCGTCGCCGCAAACACACTGCTCGCGCATGATTTCGAACCAACAAATAAAACGATCGAACCGATCGGTTCAGGACGGTGGCCGCGCCAACCACCACATCCACAACGACGCCGACGCCGTCTGCATTGAGGTCTGCTCTCAATCGCGGTCACCTCGAAGGCTGCCGAGCTGTCATTCCGTCATACCAAAGCGTCGTTGTCAGGTGGGCTGTGAGTATGCGACTGAGCTTACACTAGTGTACGTTTGGTGTCTGTGTGTATGTGCAAGGTACGCGCCCGAACCCGAGAAGTACCCCAAACGGTGGAACCGCGCTGAGACAACGTGAGGCCCGGCAAATGCTTAACGCTTTCAAGAAGTCACCAGGCAGCGGCATTTTATTATGGCTCGGCATTTTGACCGTGGACAGCGCAAGGCTATAATCGTCCAGGGATGCTGCAGGTTGCAGGAGAACCTTGAGGTATTGGGTGCCAGGGGGGAGGGGATTCTGGCATCTCCAACCCTGCGCGTTGCCAATATGCGTGGGAGACGGCACAAGCGTGAAGCAGTAACACAACACAACCAGGAAGAAGCATAATCTGCAAATCTGCGCGCAATGAAATCAACCAAACGGACGCTCCAACACGGGTCCACGCCGATTCGCGGTGGATTGAAGATTATTATTATTTCTTCTGCATCTTCACCGGAGCTTTTTCATCGGAGTCTTTTTTTTTTATTCCTGCTTTGCTTGTCGACAATTGCACCAAGATATTGCAGGCAAAAGTAGGCACGTGCGCACAAAGAAACCCTTTTTTTTTGTTTGTTCCCGCTCGGAAGCGTTCTGAGTTCAAATTAGACGACCGGACGGGCTGAGCATGTGTTACGTGTGGAAGGGGAGGAGGGAGGGGAGGGTCCGACGAGAGGAAAACAACCAACATAAATCTCTATCGACATACGAGAAGAACAAAATAAATTAGTGACCGACATTAGGCAGCGAACGCGAACGAAAGAATAAGAGAGCGAAAGACATCAACAGCCGATCAGGCAACGAACCTTTTTTTTCCTCCTTCTCAAGTGTCATTCGATGTTGTGAATGTTTTTCATTTTATATGTAAATCTAATTTTTGTTGTTACTTTTTCGTGTATTGTTAGCTTTAATTCCAAATCCAATTTTTTACTTAAAATTTTCTAAATTTCACAACAAAGTCAGTAGCGCCAACAACTGCCTACAACTCACATTATGCGATTGCTCCTATAGTGGACCATGTTCCAGATAAAAAAAAACAGTAAAAATTCAAATTTCCCCCCTGGCAAAAGCGGGAATTAATCCGATTCGATTCGATACGGGAACTATTTCTCTTTTGCCTCATCTTCTTGATAGCGGCACAGAAGAAATAACCGCTGGAACTCCAAATGGAAATTAATATCGCGCCCGTTGGGGGCCCCCACAAACCGCTCACAGTTTGACGGTGCTAGCGTTTATCGATTTGAGGACTGAAATCTTCCGGGTGGACTACGGTGGTTGCTTGTGTCAGCGGGAGAAATCTCGGGTTTCGCCTTCGCGAGGGTTTGAAGTTGGGATTTTGGATGACACATATCCATTTGAATTTGAAGGGAGAGAGAGAGAGAGCGAGTATATGGTACCGGGTTTGATCGTAACAAACATTTCCTACAACCGAACACTTCTTCTGGTGTATAACTTAACGTGTTACGATACTCTTAAAGCAATTAAAGAAGAAATGGTACACACTCCTCTCACGCTTCAAGTGCCAATGTTTTGCATCGGAAAATAACAACCGTCGAGGTTCGATGTTTATGACCTTATCCGAGTGCGTCCCCGTGCACGGGGAACTGCTGCTGCAAGAGTTTCTCGCATACCTCTCGCACTGTCGGCCGTATCCCGAGACTCCCATTTCTCGAAAGAATCTTACGCCGGTCACTGCTCATAAGGAGTGATGTTATTTATTTGTGTGTGCGTTTCTGTTTTTATTCCTCCTTTTACCATCCAAACCGATCCTCGACCGATCGACCACCTCTACGGGTGCGTAGCGATTGCGTCCATCAAAAGACTTCGATGCGTTTGGCCGTGCATGGCGATGAACCTTCGGTCACCGAGCGGCAGCCGCATGCGTATGCGCAAACGGAAAACCTAAAACGGAGGTACGAGAACCAGTGAAGGCGAGAGACTTATCATCATCAACCAGCAGCACAATCGGTGGGAGGACACACAATGGCTGGGGTTTGAAACGATCTTAATACGTTCTCATGTATGCGTATCGTCGTCCATAGTGCGGCGTCCGAAAATGGGATGAGGCGATCGCAAAGACGATGCCGAACACCGTGGATCTCTCTCGCACGCTCTCTGTGCCGCTCAAAAAATCACGATCCGAACAACACCACAAGTGTTGACTCTGGCACGCACTCGGCACCACACACACGCGTCTGCACCAATACTCGGGGGATGCTGCGAAATCCAACATGGCTTCCGCGAGAGCTCCAAAGGGCCTTCTTCGGTGGTATGTGTGCAAGTCGCGCGCTCGTGTACACCACTATCCCACCCTCCCTTAGCCTCCCCCCGGGAGTTTCCGTTTTTTTTGCTTTAATTATATGTATGCGGACGATCATTTGTTGTTTTCCTTTTTTTATGGAGGTGTAATAAATGAATGTATGTATGGGCGCCCCCTCTGCCCGGTATGTATCTTGATGATGCCCCATGGATGGGGCGGCCAGAAGCTGCAGAAACAGCGGCCACTTCCAGAAGCTAGTGCCAGCGCGGTGCGGAGGACATCGACCAGGCAACGGGGCCAGCGACTGGTACTTCCTCGTAAGATACCAGCGCGCAGGCAAGATCAAGATAATGTATTTTTAAATATCTGATGAAGCACTTGCAACAAGGCTAAAACAAATACATGGAAAAAAGGGAAAGAAGGTTGCTGCTTTTTCATGGTAAACGCGAATCAAAATGGAAAAATATTAAGCAAGTAATTAAAAAATGTTTAAAAATGTGTTTAAATTCAAAATAAAAGGGTAGACATTCAAATACTAATAATTATGAGTGAATAAAATACAGATTTGTAGCTATGTTTGTTGGTTATCCTTATTATATTATAATTTTTTTCTTGGTTGTTTTATATATTATGTTTTTACTCAACATAAACACTTTTATACTATGTCTTTTTCAAATTTATTTCGTCAACGTACAAGCCACATAAAGCCCTTGTTGCTACGACCTACACCTCTCATCAAGTTGCGTTGCGTCCAACGAACGGTGTATCGTGACCTGTCACCGATGCAACCATAAGTGAAACGATCTTAATACGTTCTCATGTATGCGTATCGTCGTCCATAGTGCGGCGTCCGAAAATGGGATGAGGCGATCGCAAAGACGATGCCGAACACCGTGGATCTCTCTCGCACGCTCTCTGTGCCGCTCAAAAAATCACGATCCGAACAACACCACAAGTGTTGACTCTGGCACGCACTCGGCACCACACACACGCGTCTGCACCAATACTCGGGGGATGCTGCGAAATCCAACATGGCTTCCGCGAGAGCTCCAAAGGGCCTTCTTCGGTGGTATGTGTGCAAGTCGCGCGCTCGTGTACACCACTATCCCACCCTCCCTTAGCCTCCCCCCGGGAGTTTCCGTTTTTTTTGCTTTAATTATATGTATGCGGACGATCATTTGTTGTTTTCCTTTTTTTATGGAGGTGTAATAAATGAATGTATGTATGGGCGCCCCCTCTGCCCGGTATGTATCTTGATGATGCCCCATGGATGGGGCGGCCAGAAGCTGCAGAAACAGCGGCCACTTCCAGAAGCTAGTGCCAGCGCGGTGCGGAGGACATCGACCAGGCAACGGGGCCAGCGACTGGTACTTCCTCGTAAGATACCAGCGCGCAGGCAAGATCAAGATAATGTATTTTTAAATATCTGATGAAGCACTTGCAACAAGGCTAAAACAAATACATGGAAAAAAGGGAAAGAAGGTTGCTGCTTTTTCATGGTAAACGCGAATCAAAATGGAAAAATATTAAGCAAGTAATTAAAAAATGTTTAAAAATGTGTTTAAATTCAAAATAAAAGGGTAGACATTCAAATACTAATAATTATGAGTGAATAAAATACAGATTTGTAGCTATGTTTGTTGGTTATCCTTATTATATTATAATTTTTTTCTTGGTTGTTTTATATATTATGTTTTTACTCAACATAAACACTTTTATACTATGTCTTTTTCAAATTTATTTCGTCAACGTACAAGCCACATAAAGCCCTTGTTGCTACGACCTACACCTCTCATCAAGTTGCGTTGCGTCCAACGAACGGTGTATCGTGACCTGTCACCGATGCAACCATAAGCTAAAATAAAAGCACCGAACATTTATAAGGGATTCCCGAAACACGTACACGTCGTACAATCAACAAGACTATCGCCCTTTCCCCCCCGCCGTCGTCCCACTCTTCCGTTCCTCTTCACACTCCTTGGACATCAAAAAAAGAAACAAACAAAGAACGAGATAAAGTGAAACATTAACCGAAAAAAAAACCAGCATCGAAAACCAAAAAAGCACGCAGACAAACCAAAACAAAACCACATCAACAGAACACAAACTGTAGTGGCACTGCAACAAACGAGCAGCGATAGTTGTATGAAAATGGTCCGGGGCATTGTTGGGACCGCGCAATCAGCATGAGTAAATGAGGAAAGTGAACCGAAAAATCCGAAACGGGCGAAGTAAAAAATGCCATTCTGTTGCTGCCGGAGAGACGATAAAAAAAGGGAAGTCACCGAGTGCGGCAACTCCAAAACGAGCCAAAGAATGATCGCCTGCGTGAGTGAATCGCCTCGAAAGGACTACGGCCGTTTCAGAAAACCGAAAAGAAAACAACAGCATTTTCCCCATTACCCGGGGCCAGTTTCACTCCTTTTTGGAAAGTGTTGTCTGCCGGTTAAAAGGAGCCTTACATTTTTACTACGGACCCATGGGAAACAGGATGCCTGGTGAAGACGACGAAGTTATCGGAGAGGGAGGAAAAAAAACAACTCAACCACACACACACACACACACACACGGCTCAAGGGAAACGGACCAAAAACAAAGCCACGGAGAACATTTCATTTCGTGAATGATTAAAGACAAAAGATAATGAGTTATCTGTCCGGTTGTTCCCGGGGATGGAGCAAAAAAAAAACAAGGAATAACGTTGGCCGTTACTGGCCTCACCGGCCTCCTGGCGCACAGTCCTGGCCCGTCCTGCATCATCTTTTCACGCGGGCACGGCGAAGAAAAGGATGCAAGAAGCGCTGCGGCAGAGCAACAAGCTTCACGAACATCCACCAACGGAAAAAAGGGTGGCTTTGGAAGGGGAGTGGGGGGGGCGGATATGAAGAAGAAATCAGAAGAGAATGTAAAGCGGGGATTGCGGGCCTGTCCCTTTTGGCCAGGACACCGGTATATTGAGTGCAGAAGTAATCGAAGGTTTTCTCGTGATGGTACGGACATCGCGCACTGCCTGCAATAAATGAAAGGCAAAAATGGTTAAACCATCCAATAACATTGCTTTCGGTCAATGATTTTGGCGAAACACTTTCTCTCGGTGGAAATTTGGCTTGTGTCTCTTTCTTTGTTTTGTTTTGCTAGAGAGTTCTTGATCGGTGTTCGGTGCATTTATACCGTTCGTTACTTGATATGGTAACATTAAACGGATAATTAAGAAAGGAAGAATAAGCAGGTTCAATGAACTAAAAGTATGGTTGACGAATGTATTGAAATCATTTATATAAAAATTACGATACCATAAGAATTCAACAAATAAATACAATGTAAATCATAAGAAAGTATTAATAAATAATATTATAAAAAAATGGCAAACCAAAGACCACTTGAGATTAGAAGGACAAAACAAGAAGAACATACGAACATACGAAGAACATACAAGAACAGTTAGTTTAAAAAATAAAGTAAAGATAAAAAATTATTTTGCATTTATTAAAACAACACTAAATAAGGTAAAATATTATTATGAAGGTAAATTAGGTAACAGTTGAATTGAAAATTATATGACATAACATAAATAAAACACTTTGGCTAGAACCAGAGAAAGAAAATCGTTTTATCTATCACAAAACAATATTTAAAAAAAGTAATAAAAACTAGATAACAAACAACAAAAACAAACTGTTAATTATAAGGAAATATTAAAGAAGATAAAGAAATAAAGGGAAAACATGAAAGGAAATTTAAAAAAAAGTTAAAAATTCACTGATTTTACAAATTACACCGAAAAACAAGGTAAAAAGCTACAAAAAGCAGATTGAAAAAATACATAAAAAAAAATTAAAACCTTGTTCGAATAAAAATGTAAGAAACAGAATAAACAAGTAAATGAAAAAAATACATATTTTATACCATCTAAAATTATCGAACCAAAAGGATTAAAAAAGAATCATTTGAAAAGAAAGATTTTAAAATCCTATAATAGCAATGAAAAGTGTACAAAAAAGCATATATTTCATTTAAATAACACGTCAACGATCCTCGAATTGAGTAATAAATCAAATAAAATAAAATAAAACTTTTAATATCATTTAAAATTAACAAATTGTGAGGATTAAATCTAGAAAAATAGAAAAAATAAGGCAGCACAATGGAACACAAAACAAATATTTAAACAACACGAAACGAAAAGCAAATATTTGGTAAACAGTAAACATTTCTTACCAACGATAAGATTTATGTAGGAGTCATTACAATTTTGTAATAAAAAATGCACAAACTCATGACACCGTTACAATTGAGTTCGCATACGCATCTTTGCGTAACAGCTAAAGGACCTGCTGAATGATCTGCTAAAGTTTCATTTCGCTTACATAAAACCACTAAAGGACAATCGAAAGATCTCTATTTAAATTTTTGAACAGTTTTTTTTTGTACACAAAACCCGTCAACATTCAACTTCGTTAATGGAATTCATCCGGAGAACTCCGGTTTAGCAATGCAATCGTGCAAAACATTGCAAAGTGCTGCCCTGCGAAAATATCAGCCACCGAGCATACGAGACGAAAGTTTGCGTAGGCGAGGACACCTTTCAGTTTTGTCGGGGATCTCTCTAGTTGTTGTGTTGCCTGTTTGTTACTTTTTCCCTTTAAGTTGGTCACTTTATCTTTCCCCTTTTTTTAATTCTCTCTCTCTCTCCCGTAACACCGTTCACCACCAGGATGCTGAGTTGGGCCATGAATTCTTTCAATCTTTCAACGCGATGCGAATCCGGATCCTCGATTAATGGAGGTTGCACGGTTACGATCGCGGCACGAATCCTTTATGCATTTTTATTGCATCCATCACTTTCGTTAGCTTTTTTGAATATTTTCGTTTCCTCTTGTTCGTTTGCTTAATTGCAGCACTTTCATCTTCCTGCACTAAGGGGATAGAGCGTTAACAGTGTGCAGCGAGAATTACTCATCGCAGGGAGAAAATGCCGTTTGACATCATAAAATATTAAATCCGCACATTGCCACCAGGAAACCGCCATCCGCCATTAATCGGCAAAAATTGGCGATGACTAACACACGTGAAAACGAAAAAATAAAAATAATTTAAAAAATACCACCCAAACGTTGGTATTAATGCGTTAATGAAGCGCAGAAACGATCAATCTCTCGGTTGAATTGTTGTGCAACTGCTGCAACTTCAAGCTCAATTAAAGTGAAGTGACGAATCGCTCATAAACGAATTACCCGATTGTAATGTAATAAACCATTACGCGCAACGCGATTAGAGCGCACCGGTAACGAATTTACTTAAACAAAAGTTCATAAATTTATCCGAAAGAGCTTCATAAACGAATCAAGGATAATTATTACCCCTGCTGGACCAACCGCGTTTTTATTGCAGACGCCAAAGGGTTATAAAAGCACATTTGCACATTTTATATCAACAAACTCGCGCCACGAAAACGTCGCGCTAATTGACTGAATTTCCTCATAAAGCTGACCAGCGTACAGGTTCCCCCGGGGGATTGTACGGGGCGTGCTAGCGACAGATCGGCACCGATTGACCGACCCGACGACGTTCTGTGGTTACGTTCGAGCTTACGCAACCCATTTCACCGATAAATGATACGCGTGATTCATGTGCTACGGCATCCCGGTACGCAATGGGGCCGCACATGCCGTAAAGGCATGCCGACATTAAGGTGCGTTGACGATAGCTTCACAGCGCAGGATTTTGTGCCTTTTTTCCGTACAGCAACATGTTACATATCGATTGATTTTATTATGTTTTACTGTTGGCTGTTTCTCTGCCCAGTCGAATGGGTGGTGCTCTTTGGTTCCGGTTCAAGATATGCATGTCCTATCGGAAGAAATGGGGTGAGATAAATAATCATTAAGAAAAGGTACATGCCGTCTTCTGTCAAATGAGTTGCTCCAAATACATACTTTATTAGAAAAGCCTCGTGCCATAAAGAGTAGATCACTAATGACTTATTCAAAGCTTTGTCTGGTTTCGATCATTCCACGAGCATTTATAACTAATGGAAACGATATTCATTTGTGTTCATTTGCGTTCATTTTCAGGGCAAAAGTTACGAAATTTATAAAATCTCTCGTGCAAAAAAATAAATAATTATGAGTAAAATGACTTGTTATACATGTTAACAGTCATTTGAAGCGAATTATCCGAAGATTTCAAAAAATATTGTCAACTCTTTTAAGGTCTGTGTTTAATTATTTACTATAAAAACAGTAATTGTGGAAATTGGTTTATATCTGATGACAATTGCTCGACACTGTAGTGTGTATTATAAGAAAACAACTTCTAGAAAATTATTGTTTTGTATAAAAGCAACGAGTTCTTAGGAAGCCCAGAAACAACATATATTTTGCAAACAAGTCTTAAGATTTCTGCAAAGCAGACACGTTGTGGATAAAAACATATTAAAATGTTTGCTCCTAGCCGGAATAAAATATACAATTTATAATATTTTATACAAAAACATGCTTCAAACACGTCACCGTACGTACACACTGTACTCAAACGGATAAGCGGACACTATAAAATTGAACGTTTGCTAAACTCTGAGAATGTTTTTCTTAGCTCAGAGCCAAACAAACATGATTCCTATTTTATGATACATAATTATTATACAATTTCAGTCTGCCTCCAGCTTCCGATGCGAAAGGACGTATTTTGTTCGGAAGCGCCAATCGGATCCTTTGTGTACAGCAGAACGTGATCATTGTGCTCGAGTGCGATTGCGTGGTCGATGCGAATACCCGTATCGCACTAATCGGTGTTTTTGTCATTCTCCGATATTCGTATCGGAGATTGTACTGTTGATAATATCGATCGAGTAGCGATCGACGTTTGTTTTTAGTGTTGTGAGTGTGTGTACCCGTTGCCCGTTGCGATAAGCAAACGTATTACCGCTGCGTTATCGTATCGAGCTTCGGTTGTAGCCTGTCCAGTGTGTGTGTGATTGTGTGTGTTTGTTTGTACATCGTGTGTCAAGGTAAGTTTTGTGTTCCCGTGTCGTGCCGTTGTCTCGGGCTCTACCATGGGGGTAGAGCGGGACAGTTCTGACTCAGAACGGGAGATAGAACCATGTAGGGAGGCCAAACGGAAGCCAGGTCGCCCTAAAGCCGCTCCAGCCACCAAAAAGGTGGCCTTAGAAGAAAGGCCTTCAACCTCTAAGGCCGCATGTAGTGCCCCGCTGGCAAACAGTGCCCCGCTGGCAAATAGTGCCCCGCTGGCAAAAAATATTGAAAGTGTGTCGGACCATCGTGCGCGTGCGTACCCGCCGTCGTGGGAGGGCAAACCGATGGTTTATTTTATGCCGCGTACCAAACAGCTGGACATAAGGACGATCGCGGCATCGATCTTTAAAAAGTACCCGGGCGTCGCCGATGTGTTTCGGATGCGCCCGAACAAGATCAGGGTCACCGCAAAGGACCGGGCTCAAGCTAACGTCATTGCGGCTGACCCAGACTACACGGAGCACTACCGGGTTTATATCCCCGGTAGTCTGGTTGAGGTTTCCGGCGTAATTCAGGATTTTGAATACCCGGAGGAGGACATTGTGAAGTTTGGAGTGGGTGCCTTCCTTGCCCCAGACACGCCGAAGGTAAAAGTGTTGGAGGCGAAAAAGCTTTTTAAGCTTGACGCCTCAACAAAAGACGAGAAAAAATATGTCCCAACCTCCTCAATCCGAATTACGTTTGAGGGTACGGTGCTTCCGCAGGCCCTCATTCTTGAAGGCCTCCGGATCCCCATTGACCGGCCATACGTGCCAAGGGTGGCCACTTGTTCAAAATGCAGCCGGATTGGACATGCCGAACCGTTTTGCACCCGTAAAACGTGCTGCGGTAAATGCAGAGGGGCGCATGCTACCGAGGAGTGCAAAGCGCCGGCCCAGAAATGCTCGCATTGTCGGGACGACTGGCATGAGGTAGCTTTCTGCCCGGTGTACCGGAAACTGCAGAAGGAGCAGACCAAAACAGTAGCCGAGAGGGCACGCGGCTCGTATAGCGATGCCCTAAAGGGAGCAAACGCTTCTAATCCCTTTGCAGTTTTGGGTACAACTGCTAATGGCGAGTCCACTCCGACTGCACCCGAACAGGAGCCATTGAGACCAGTAAAGGTCATGAGAGTGCCTTATAAAAAAGTGCAAAGGAAGGTCCTCAAAATGAAAAAGAAACCTTTGGCACCACAGCGTCACGCTAAAGTTTCCTCAGTCCCAACACTGTTCCCGTGTCGTGCCGTTGTCTCGGGCTCTACCATGGGGGTAGAGCGGGACAGTTCTGACTCAGAACGGGAGATAGAACCATGTAGGGAGGCCAAACGGAAGCCAGGTCGCCCTAAAGCCGCTCCAGCCACCAAAAAGGTGGCCTTAGAAGAAAGGCCTTCAACCTCTAAGGCCGCATGTAGTGCCCCGCTGGCAAACAGTGCCCCGCTGGCAAATAGTGCCCCGCTGGCAAAAAATATTGAAAGTGTGTCGGACCATCGTGCGCGTGCGTACCCGCCGTCGTGGGAGGGCAAACCGATGGTTTATTTTATGCCGCGTACCAAACAGCTGGACATAAGGACGATCGCGGCATCGATCTTTAAAAAGTACCCGGGCGTCGCCGATGTGTTTCGGATGCGCCCGAACAAGATCAGGGTCACCGCAAAGGACCGGGCTCAAGCTAACGTCATTGCGGCTGACCCAGACTACACGGAGCACTACCGGGTTTATATCCCCGGTAGTCTGGTTGAGGTTTCCGGCGTAATTCAGGATTTTGAATACCCGGAGGAGGACATTGTGAAGTTTGGAGTGGGTGCCTTCCTTGCCCCAGACACGCCGAAGGTAAAAGTGTTGGAGGCGAAAAAGCTTTTTAAGCTTGACGCCTCAACAAAAGACGAGAAAAAATATGTCCCAACCTCCTCAATCCGAATTACGTTTGAGGGTACGGTGCTTCCGCAGGCCCTCATTCTTGAAGGCCTCCGGATCCCCATTGACCGGCCATACGTGCCAAGGGTGGCCACTTGTTCAAAATGCAGCCGGATTGGACATGCCGAACCGTTTTGCACCCGTAAAACGTGCTGCGGTAAATGCAGAGGGGCGCATGCTACCGAGGAGTGCAAAGCGCCGGCCCAGAAATGCTCGCATTGTCGGGACGACTGGCATGAGGTAGCTTTCTGCCCGGTGTACCGGAAACTGCAGAAGGAGCAGACCAAAACAGTAGCCGAGAGGGCACGCGGCTCGTATAGCGATGCCCTAAAGGGAGCAAACGCTTCTAATCCCTTTGCAGTTTTGGGTACAACTGCTAATGGCGAGTCCACTCCGACTGCACCCGAACAGGAGCCATTGAGACCAGTAAAGGTCATGAGAGTGCCTTATAAAAAAGTGCAAAGGAAGGTCCTCAAAATGAAAAAGAAACCTTTGGCACCACAGCGTCACGCTAAAGTTTCCTCAGTCCCAACACTGTTCCCGTGTCGTGCCGTTGTCTCGGGCTCTACCATGGGGGTAGAGCGGGACAGTTCTGACTCAGAACGGGAGATAGAACCATGTAGGGAGGCCAAACGGAAGCCAGGTCGCCCTAAAGCCGCTCCAGCCACCAAAAAGGTGGCCTTAGAAGAAAGGCCTTCAACCTCTAAGGCCGCATGTAGTGCCCCGCTGGCAAACAGTGCCCCGCTGGCAAATAGTGCCCCGCTGGCAAAAAATATTGAAAGTGTGTCGGACCATCGTGCGCGTGCGTACCCGCCGTCGTGGGAGGGCAAACCGATGGTTTATTTTATGCCGCGTACCAAACAGCTGGACATAAGGACGATCGCGGCATCGATCTTTAAAAAGTACCCGGGCGTCGCCGATGTGTTTCGGATGCGCCCGAACAAGATCAGGGTCACCGCAAAGGACCGGGCTCAAGCTAACGTCATTGCGGCTGACCCAGACTACACGGAGCACTACCGGGTTTATATCCCCGGTAGTCTGGTTGAGGTTTCCGGCGTAATTCAGGATTTTGAATACCCGGAGGAGGACATTGTGAAGTTTGGAGTGGGTGCCTTCCTTGCCCCAGACACGCCGAAGGTAAAAGTGTTGGAGGCGAAAAAGCTTTTTAAGCTTGACGCCTCAACAAAAGACGAGAAAAAATATGTCCCAACCTCCTCAATCCGAATTACGTTTGAGGGTACGGTGCTTCCGCAGGCCCTCATTCTTGAAGGCCTCCGGATCCCCATTGACCGGCCATACGTGCCAAGGGTGGCCACTTGTTCAAAATGCAGCCGGATTGGACATGCCGAACCGTTTTGCACCCGTAAAACGTGCTGCGGTAAATGCAGAGGGGCGCATGCTACCGAGGAGTGCAAAGCGCCGGCCCAGAAATGCTCGCATTGTCGGGACGACTGGCATGAGGTAGCTTTCTGCCCGGTGTACCGGAAACTGCAGAAGGAGCAGACCAAAACAGTAGCCGAGAGGGCACGCGGCTCGTATAGCGATGCCCTAAAGGGAGCAAACGCTTCTAATCCCTTTGCAGTTTTGGGTACAACTGCTAATGGCGAGTCCACTCCGACTGCACCCGAACAGGAGCCATTGAGACCAGTAAAGGTCATGAGAGTGCCTTATAAAAAAGTGCAAAGGAAGGTCCTCAAAATGAAAAAGAAACCTTTGGCACCACAGCGTCACGCTAAAGTTTCCTCAGTCCCAACACTGTTCCCGTGTCGTGCCGTTGTCTCGGGCTCTACCATGGGGGTAGAGCGGGACAGTTCTGACTCAGAACGGGAGATAGAACCATGTAGGGAGGCCAAACGGAAGCCAGGTCGCCCTAAAGCCGCTCCAGCCACCAAAAAGGTGGCCTTAGAAGAAAGGCCTTCAACCTCTAAGGCCGCATGTAGTGCCCCGCTGGCAAACAGTGCCCCGCTGGCAAATAGTGCCCCGCTGGCAAAAAATATTGAAAGTGTGTCGGACCATCGTGCGCGTGCGTACCCGCCGTCGTGGGAGGGCAAACCGATGGTTTATTTTATGCCGCGTACCAAACAGCTGGACATAAGGACGATCGCGGCATCGATCTTTAAAAAGTACCCGGGCGTCGCCGATGTGTTTCGGATGCGCCCGAACAAGATCAGGGTCACCGCAAAGGACCGGGCTCAAGCTAACGTCATTGCGGCTGACCCAGACTACACGGAGCACTACCGGGTTTATATCCCCGGTAGTCTGGTTGAGGTTTCCGGCGTAATTCAGGATTTTGAATACCCGGAGGAGGACATTGTGAAGTTTGGAGTGGGTGCCTTCCTTGCCCCAGACACGCCGAAGGTAAAAGTGTTGGAGGCGAAAAAGCTTTTTAAGCTTGACGCCTCAACAAAAGACGAGAAAAAATATGTCCCAACCTCCTCAATCCGAATTACGTTTGAGGGTACGGTGCTTCCGCAGGCCCTCATTCTTGAAGGCCTCCGGATCCCCATTGACCGGCCATACGTGCCAAGGGTGGCCACTTGTTCAAAATGCAGCCGGATTGGACATGCCGAACCGTTTTGCACCCGTAAAACGTGCTGCGGTAAATGCAGAGGGGCGCATGCTACCGAGGAGTGCAAAGCGCCGGCCCAGAAATGCTCGCATTGTCGGGACGACTGGCATGAGGTAGCTTTCTGCCCGGTGTACCGGAAACTGCAGAAGGAGCAGACCAAAACAGTAGCCGAGAGGGCACGCGGCTCGTATAGCGATGCCCTAAAGGGAGCAAACGCTTCTAATCCCTTTGCAGTTTTGGGTACAACTGCTAATGGCGAGTCCACTCCGACTGCACCCGAACAGGAGCCATTGAGACCAGTAAAGGTCATGAGAGTGCCTTATAAAAAAGTGCAAAGGAAGGTCCTCAAAATGAAAAAGAAACCTTTGGCACCACAGCGTCACGCTAAAGTTTCCTCAGTCCCAACACTGTTCCCGTGTCGTGCCGTTGTCTCGGGCTCTACCATGGGGGTAGAGCGGGACAGTTCTGACTCAGAACGGGAGATAGAACCATGTAGGGAGGCCAAACGGAAGCCAGGTCGCCCTAAAGCCGCTCCAGCCACCAAAAAGGTGGCCTTAGAAGAAAGGCCTTCAACCTCTAAGGCCGCATGTAGTGCCCCGCTGGCAAACAGTGCCCCGCTGGCAAATAGTGCCCCGCTGGCAAAAAATATTGAAAGTGTGTCGGACCATCGTGCGCGTGCGTACCCGCCGTCGTGGGAGGGCAAACCGATGGTTTATTTTATGCCGCGTACCAAACAGCTGGACATAAGGACGATCGCGGCATCGATCTTTAAAAAGTACCCGGGCGTCGCGTTTCCTATTGGACAAAGAAGGACCAAATAGTGCAGAGCTGAAGTGCATATCCATTTTACAATAAATTTCTACAAAATGCGACTTTAATTTGTTAAATTGAATAAAAAATTGGAAGGATTCGAATAGCAAATAAATAGACAGGAGCGATCCAATTTCGGCCAACAAAATAAGTGCTGTAGCTGATTGGTTAGTAACCTAGAATTTCTAATAGAATATGATCAATGTCTTTGTTATTCAATTAATTTAACTTCAAGATACGAACGCCTCAAAAACGATCGAAGCCAAGAAGAATTCTAAATAACTCTAAAGTAAAGTTATCTTGTGTTGCGGTGTGTTGCAAGTATACTTATTTTATGCAAGAAAATTTGTTAAATCATCTTAAGTGTCTTCTTCAAGAAAACAATTAAAATCTACTATCTAATTAAAGAAGACAGAATCAAAATTGTAAAGCGTTATTGCTTATTCCATCTCTTTCCATACTGAGATTTTAATCGACCTTTTAATATCTCAGATTTTATTCCTTAAAACTTGAAGAACCATCCTAACCTTGCGTTTACGATTGCAACAATCAGTGTACCATAAAATTCTTAATAAGAATTCATCGCTTTACGTACCAACGCAACCATCCATTTTATTTGTATCGTTACGCATCCTTAATGGAAGGCGGCCATTTTCACGATTTCCATTAACCCATCATTTCATTCATGCTCTTCATTCATTGCTGTGAACTTGTTTTGCTCGTCCACCACAGCATACAATACAATCGTAACAGTTGTTTGCCCACAAACGAAACGAATAAGCGCCATCGTTTACGGTTGGGTTGAAGTTAAAAAGTTTTGAACGAACCTCAACCGGATCTAGCGGCGTGCAAACCGGCGCGGCAACACACAAATGACAAGCGCACGAGCACGATGAATTAGTGCAGGCTGGGCGTGAAGGCAACTTCGCACGGTGCTGCTGTAGCTTTCCTACGCGGCTTTCCAACCCCATTCCAAGGTAACGATGACAGACGAGGAAATACATCTCCTTTCTAGGATGCAGGTTTCATTTATCTGCCGCTGATAGCTCGTGAAAGGTTTTATTTATTTGTAGCTCTCTTACTTTTCCCCCTCCGCTGCGTTAAGTTGGCACGAGACAGCATCGCTAAAACTAAAACGCTAACACCGTTGATTGGTACACGCTTTTGCGAATAGATAACGCTGTAAATGGACGAGCCCGCGCCTAGCCAAAGTGGGATTGGAACCCACACAAGGGTCGTAGCGCATTTTTTCGCTTTTGGTGATGATTAAGACCCATTACAGTGTTCCGTATCTTGATGGTAAGATGCTTTATCACGTTAGTCAACCAATTGTGTACGTAATCATGCCCTGCTAAGAAGTTGGTATTAATTTATTTTGTTGTAATTTTACTTAGTTTTTCAAACAAGTTTTTCTATTACTAAAATGATGCGTTAGCAAACAAAAAACTTTATTTGTCGAATGTTTTCAATACGAACAGTTAATAGTTGTAGTTAATTTTTGCAACACAGCATAATGAATTAATTTTGAAAAGAACAAGTATTGCACACCAATTACTTTTTATTTAACTTGGTATATTAAATAAATTGAAATAAATTCAATTCTGTGTTAATAATTTCTAGTAGCGAGATAAAAACAAATTAACATTTTAAGATTTTTCGTTAAGAAACTATCGCCTGCAATTGGTAAATTGAAGGTAAATCAGAACACTGCGTATTTTTATCGTTATCAAGTATGAAATATCGATGAATGATATGTAACATATGAAACGCGTGGCCGATAGGATTGGATTGAGGATCAATGCGACGAAGACAAAATACCTACTTGCCGGAGGCTCTGACCGTGATAGAGCACGACTCGGAAGCAGAGTATTAGTTGACGGCGATGATCTCGAGGTAGTAGAGGAGTTTTGGCACGATCGTAACTTCGGATAACAACGTAAGCAGCGAAATCCGAAGACGCATTGTTCAGGGGAATCGTGCCTACTACAGACTCCAGAAACTCCTGAGATCCAGAAGACTCCAACAACGCACGAAATGCGCCATATATCTCTACGGGCACGAGTCCTGGACTATGCTGGCAGAGGACGCCAATGCACTCGCCATTTTCGAACGGCGGGTGCTACGGACTATCTTTGGCGGTGTGTTCAAGCGGGGCATGTGGAGAAGGAGAATGCACCACTAGCTAGCTGAGCTGTTTGACGATGCAGACATCCTGACGGTCGTCAAAGCCGGAAGGATACGCTGGTTGGGGCACGTGATGAGGATGCCGGACTCATGCCCTGCCAGGAAGGTGATCGTCAGCGACCCGTTCGGCACGAGGCGCAGAGGAGCACAGCGAGCTCGTTGGCTGGATCAAGTGGAGTCAGACCTGAGGGATATCGGATGCAACCGGGGGGGGAGGAATGCAGCCATGGACCGAGTTTCCTGGAAACTAATTGGATGCCAGGCCCTGTCTACAAGACGTGCTCCGTAGGAGCAGGCCAGGAAAGAAGTACAAGAAGATATGTAACATCTTCTTCTTTCTTGGCCTAACGACCTCTTAGGTCATGCCTGCCATTTTTCTTTGGCTTTCTAGACTTATTGTTACCGCATAGTTGGATAGTCAGTCCTCACTATGGGGGAACGGCCCAGATGAGACTTGAACCCCGGTCCTGCCGTGTGAAGACCGGCGCCGCTGTCGCATCTACCACCGGGCCGCCCCCTATATGTAACATATAGGTAACTATATGCCTCTTAATAATGCTACTTGAATGTAGGATTTGGTCTAATTAAATCTCTTGAGTTATCGATTATAGTTTTATGTTCCACGACGTGCAATCTTAGTGTATTTGATTGTGAAGTAAACGTCATGCCAGTTAAGAAGATTTCTTTTAAATATAATTCTTATCCTAATACATAAATATGTGCATAACGTGACTATGTTACCAGACCTTTGTACAACATTTGTCGTGTCCCGTTTTCTGTTCTGTTTTTAGCATAACACTGGGTCCCGATAACACTGGGCGACCCGGTGGTATTAACGATAAAGACGTAGGTCTTCACACGGCAGGACCGGGGTTCGATCCCGGCGGACCGCCTCCCCGTACGCAGGACTGACTATCCAGCTACGGGTATAACTAAGTCACAGAAAGCTAGCAATTGCTAGCAGGCCAAGACCTACAGAGGTTGTAGTGCCAGAGAAGAAGAAGAAGAAGAGCCAGAGAAGAAGAAGAAGAAGGTCCTGATAAAACTATGAGGTAGTGGTTGTATTGCTCAAACATAAAGATCTACCCCAACATCATCTTGTTAACCTTTGTGCCAATTTATACATCAATACAACCGTGGACGTCGACAATAACACCTACTTAAGATATTTTCTCTATGTAAATTATGTTTCGAGCATGATCTTCTTATTATATTTAAAAGCCTCTTAAAATCATGTTGTTCAAGACAATTTAAAACAGTTTAGATTTTTGTTACTTTGTTGAAAAATTTGTTTGAACGACATGTTGTATGGAGAAAAAAAAAAAAGATTTATTCAAAGACAATTATAATCGAACAAAACGCTGGAGAATTTTTTGAAAATTAGGCTCTAAAGTATGTCTACGAAAATTAAGGTTAAAAAAAGCAAAAACTTCAAATTCATTACAATCTTTTATCCGAAATCAGTTTCGAATCCATGAAAGTGACCATTTTGTTGCATTTTTTTTTATTTAGACGCAGTTTTCAACGGAAAATTTAAGGTAAACACAGCAAGAAAAGGAGTTTATAAAAAAAACGTCTAAGAACCAAACGGTTAAAGGAAGTTCGTAAAAAAAAGTTGTATTTAAATTAATCACTCTTTCTCTTCACCGTTGCGTTTGTGTTCGCCTCGTTCCCGCCTAGTAGCCCTTTTCCCAAACTGTCCGTTAATAATCCGATCTTCACTGACCATCACCATCACACAGTGACACCGTACAAACAGCTGCAAACAGAAGTCTCTTAACCGTTGGCAGTTAGAAAGCGAAAGATTTCTTTCCGTCCGGTAGCCCGCACAGAACGACTTTCCCACGATTAGAACACACGCACACACACACACTGACCATTAACATTAGCATGAAAAATTAAAATGCTGTATCTCAATGAAACGAAACGAACGAATGAAAAAACACACACCTAACGCACGTAGCATCCCGCGGAAAGACAGAAAACCGTCACACAGAATCGTCCTTAGGCTAACCCGTTTGACCGGTACATTCCCATGGTAGCGAAGGATGCGTCGTGTCCTGTTTGTCCATTCGCACCGGTCAGTGCGCGCTGATCACCTTCGGATATTGCCAGCAGCTGCTGCTGCTTGACCGTTTTCTCGGGTCCTTAATCTCCCAGCCAGCGCTAGCCGCATCCCGAACCACTCTGCCGGAGGGTCATCTTACGGAAGAGGGACAGTTGTTTGCAAAAAAAAAATAATAGGACGTCCACCAAACACAATCAACAGTTAGCCGTCTGCTCGAATGCGAT
Organism: Anopheles maculatus; assembly: GCA_002091835.1. Lineage (NCBI taxonomy): Eukaryota > Metazoa > Arthropoda > Insecta > Diptera > Culicidae > Anopheles > Anopheles maculatus. The sequence continues at coordinate 56,784 of KZ062898.1, forward strand.
TCGGATTGGGTGGTGGTTCCCGGGGCTGACCAGTGTCCAGTAAGCGTTAACCCTTCAAGACAGCACGCTGTCATCCGGCTGCAGAAGCGCTTCCTATTCTTTCCCTTTCCTCGCGTGTGTGCTAGTGTCCTTCAGGGACCTTCCCGAGACCTTAAAAAATCTTCTCCCCTCGGTTCGTTTGCGCACCGCGAAGCCCCGAAGGCGTTGTCCAGTGCGAAACGAAGTGGACAGTTAAAGGATGGGTTTCGCTTTGAGCTGGACGTGTCAGAATGCTATCACAGAGCATTCATGGTCAGCCAGTGGACATTCGGTAGATTGGTGTCCCTACGCTACCGTTCCATATCGGACATGGACGAGCAACATTCTAAGAAGGGTTGAGAGAGACAATTCTGCACAAATATAGCATCACGGAAAAGGAAGCGAAATCAGCTGAAAGCGTCCACTAAACAACACCCTTCATTACACAGGACAGGAAGGTATTCATGATTAAGAATGATCCTTCCCGTATGGCGCTAGCCACTTTCCAAACTCGTTTTGTTACCGTTTCCCCTATTTTCTTAATCAAGCACCGAAAGGATTCGTCTGAGGCGCTGCACACGGGTTCAGACGATAAAGTTACACACAATGCGGAACCCTTTCGCATGATCAGCATGATTTTTTTTTTATGAACGATTTCCTTTCCTTGTAATACGACTTTTCTCTCAAGCAACCGAAAGCAATAGATATTGAATAAAAAGTGCAGGAAACAAAAAAAACGCACAAAATCTTTAACTATAAAATAGCAATCCAAACCCTTTGGTCGGACAAACAAAACAAGGGAAGTATTTCATTACGCGTGCTTAGCGAAGACAGACATCACATGGCATTTGGAAGGTGTCGTAATTAAGCGCAAAAGCCAGTATGTACGTACATTTGGCATCAACGGTAGGGAATGCTTTTTTGTGTTCGCTCTGTCTCTTTCCCCAGGGAGGCACAGGCAGCAAAATAAAACTCCGTTGCCGCTGAGTGAGAATGGGATTAATTTTGTTTTCGCTCGTATCGGTATTCCCTTTATGGATGTAATTAAAAAAATCTCCTTTAAAAAATGAAGGAGACCATTGGCTATTCATTAAACAGCGGTGAGGAACAACAGGAAAATGAAGCTATTATGGGACGTTCCAGAAAACAATGGAGGGAAGTTCGCTTTTCATTAGAGGGCCGTGTTGATCTTTTGTGCGAGTGATAATTAGTCCTGTATGAAATTATTACTTTAAAATCACTTTGTTACAAGCTGTTTACGTACTTTTGAGTTCTTGGAGTCTAATTTTACGAGATCGGTAAATAATTGTATATTATAAACACTATACTATTGGAATTATAAGGTTCTAATATTTTAAAGACGAAAATTTCACTGTTTTCCTATAGCATGATGGTTATAAAAAAATTACCATGTTCTGTAATTCAGTTAAGTTAAGTTTAAATTAAGTTTACTTGGACAATATAGATTTCTTTGAAGAATCGTGTGAGTAAATAAACAAACAATATTAAAAATTATATGTGTAAAACATCCAATAAATTTGATGCAATAATATGAATTAGGGTAATTCTCAACTAACCCCCCGAGGCACAGTACAGTAAATATTCAAAGAAATTCTAATTTATTAAGCAACGCTTAATTTGTCAGACACAATAACCATAAGTATAATTTAAACATGGCTAACAATTCTCGAAGGCAAATGATCAGCCCAATGTGAAATATGTTTTGGAACTATACGATTGTCATATTTTGGTCTAAGAATCACTTTTCCTTTCATCCTTTTAGCATAGGGTAGCATTGTAATGGCATAAAATAGATTTGTTTCAAGTAATTGGTTATATTTTAATATATAATAATTGCGCAGATATTGTTATTGTAATGTAAGGTAAACAATTGAATTTATGTAAGATACATATGTAGAATAAACAAACTACCAAAACCAAGCAAACATAAAATGCAAAAGCTATTTTTTTAATAAATACTATGATTTAATACTATGATTTATAAAGCGATGACAGAAATCGGTTAAAATAAAGATGACGAATTTTAATAATTAACTATCTTTACAGAGTATAGAATAATGCAAGATATTTACGATATTTGTTTAGACTGTAACTTTTATACACATTTAGTTTAAACATTCAAGCACAACGTAATGGCTAAATTGTAGTAAACTTAGTTTTTTATAAAATATTATGCAATGGAGTACAGCTTTAAGAATACTATTGAAGCTTCTTTATAAAAGAGCTTCTAATAACACACCCAACATAGCGATATTGTGAAGGTTATTACGCATCCACCAATGATGTTACCAGAAATTTATCTCATTTTGTACTAAATCTTTTTTGCATTTTAAAAACTCTTCCCACTACAATAAAAACCCTGCAAGCGATGACAGAAATGTGTTTCGCATTAAACAAACCTAATACTTTCCACCATATCTTTCGCTCGTTAAAAGCCTTCTAAAGACTGCAATTCAATTTGCAGTTAACCCCAGTCATCACCTCGTTCTTTTCTGCACACAGCACACGGCACGGCACGCTCGAGATGTCCGCGTAGCTGTCCACAAGCAGACATTCGGACGGTTGTGTCATTTCAGCCTGCGGATGAATTGCGACGGCTGTAAACAACAATTATCGATGATTTCAAAGAATATGGCCCCGTACACATCGTCTCACGGGAATCGTTCCCGCTCGATGCTGTGCTGCTTGCTTATCGAGAGCCATTTCTGCACGGCCGCAGCGCTGGCAGCATCGCATCGATCATATATCAGGCAGCGACAACGTGCGCAAAAGTAATCGCCACCAATCGGAGATGCACTCGCGTCATGTGTGCGATGATGATTCGCGTTGTCCGCGTGAGAACCACCATGCGCACACACATGATCCGACCGCCACGATCGCGCCGAAGTCTATCGGATGGGTCTCTGCAAACGAGCGTCCAATTTATCAATGTCCAGCCTGGTTGACTGGTGGAACGAGCAGAACGGTTACGAAGCAGCTGCTTGCTCAGTGGCTTGCTCATCATCGCGCCGTGGACATAAACCAGGGTCTTGGTGGGTATCCCACGCACCGACGACGTGCTGAGTGGTCCCTTCTGCATGCCGGAACCCTTGACACTATAACAATCAATCGTTCTGTTTAATGTAAATAACAATTACCAAACAGCATAACCGTGTAATACGTCGATCACGGAAGGGCTTTAATCAGATTTTAAGATGCTTTACGGTATATTGGGCTATTTCGAAATGAATTCAGAATTCAATAATAAATTGCATACAGCATGGATAATTCATTATTGCCATCCAATCTGATGCTATAACTAAATTTAAGCGTCATTTAAATGTAAACTAGGTAATAAAATGTTTTTAAATCAAAACAGATCTACATTTAATGAGAACCCCAAGATGCTAACAAAGCCAGTCTTCTTCTCTGGCAGTACAACCTGCCTGCTATTTCTAGCTTTCTATGACTTGGTTTTTACCCGTAGCTGAATAGTCAGTCAGTCCTGCGTACGGGGAGGCGGTCCGGATTCGAACCCCGGTCCTGTCATGTGAAGACCAACGCCGCCAACACAAAGCCATTACAGAGCATTCAAAACACTCTCTATCATAAAGGTTGCCAACCTAAAACGACTCGCAAAGTCATAATCGATCACTCAATTTCTTTATCTTGGCAGTATTTTTCTGGCCGTTATTATACTGGAGAATTGTGGCAAATTGAAACACCTCATCGTCTTTTCATACGTATAAAAGACTACCGAGTTATGGACAAATTAATTACGTACAAAGACGTATAGCAGGCAAATAAGATCACTCTCTCCTGAAAGATGATCAATGATGGTCCGTCACTGTAGATAATGAATCGAGAAATCAGAACTGTCGGCAAAAGAATATTGAAAAAATATTTTACAACATCAACTTATATAGAATAAATGCGCAAAGTACAATCAACTATTCCGTAAGCAGGGAAAAGTTAAGAAGTTCGATATACTTTCAGTATCAGATGTTCCTCTCAGATCAGATGTTCATCAGATGTATCAGATGAAAACAATATCCGACAAGAAATGACAATCTTTTGAGAAGGATAGAACTGAAGAGAAGACAAATGAACGATTTCTAGTCCAAAAACTAAAGAGGCGGTCTATGAGATCTACGAGACTCAAAGCCTCTCTAAATAATTGAACAAAATAGTCCAAATACTTGTATCCTCAATATAAAAATATAGATAAATATGCATCAGAGTATGCAATCTCTCTTCAAACAATACTTTGTATAACACAAAATGAAAGAACAACTTCAAAAGTCCGATTTTTTTCTTCGAATACTTGGAGGCGACCTCTAAAGATGCATGGCTCAACATTCGGACTACCCAACATGCATCCATTCGAAGTTAAGGTTCTCTCGTGAAGATCAAACTATACAAAATGCACATGGCATTAAAACATAAATTAATTTCCAATTTCTCTTTAACCCAGGCACGTCTTTGGCCACGCTCTATTCCAAAGCATAGTAACATTATCTTCTATTATAGATAATAACAGCATCAGGTTATCTGTAACCCCTACCTCATATGGATATCGTTGCGAGTGATTTAACGTAGCTTCCCCTCCAACGCAAAAAACGACTAACACTACTTTGTATCGTGCGGCCGATAGCGTCCAGCTTCGATATGGGGTCGTAAAATTAGTTCTGCGTTGTTAAAATTCGAAACGCACCATAAAATTCAATTTGCGTTCCAAAACCGCACCATATCACAGAATCTTTAATCGGCACCACAGCTATCCCCGTACGGTTGATCCTCCCGAACCTCATCGTGTCATCGCAAGCCGTTTTTTTTTGGCACCCACATGGTGAGATGGTTTTGCTCCTCGCTTGTTACACTCTACCACTCCGTCCGTTGATGCTTCATGTTAAAAGTCTTCATTTATCAAACGGCCACATCGTTCCTGCTGTGCGCCACGCTTTTGCACTATAATCAATCTTTAATGGGCTTCGGATGAAATGTGTTCGAGCACAGTAAGGGTTAGTTGACGATCGATAAGAAGTGGTAAAGAAGCGTCTCAGAGTGCCTGAGTGAAACATTGCTGATGTCCTTTGTGGAACTCATTTAGTAAAATATCAATAGTAATAGGACAAAAAGGCACAACATACACACAACACGCAATCATACTTGAAACATGAGCTAGTAAATTAAATTTTGCATTAAATTTAATGGATTTCCTTTGTACCATACATAAAAAAGTTAGTAAAGAAACATGAACAACGTTAGTATTGAATTAATGCTTTACCCAAACATGAACCCAACCCAACTAAGCAAACGACACAAACTTGTTGAAGTTGGAGTTGAAGTCCAGCCTCAGAGCATTGGGTTGTACATGTTCGAATGAATAATTTGCATAATCTGTCTAAAAAAAGAAGGAATATTTTATTCCTTCTCTGTAGCTTCACCCATCTGTGATGACGGTAAGAATATATTTGTGTTACGATCAGCATCTAAAAAAATCTAACATCCCCTACAATAACGATGCGAACAAAGCTACTGAAACAGCTGGCGGCCATTTCTATGATTGTTGGTCAGTATATGATGTAAAATAAAAAAAAAACATTCAAGTTTGTTTCGATTGAAGGAAAAAGATTCTCAATTCAGTAAAAGATCATAGAATTAAAGGTTTAGTTAAACTAAATGGCAAAAATATTCATTATACAATGGTGATTATTAAAATGAAATGTTTCGGTGTAACAACAAACAATTTGAGTAACGTTTCGAATGTATCGTCATCTCAAATTCCGCATAACTTACAACCCATAGTGAGTAGTTGAAGGAAGGAAGGTCTGCTGCGTGAACAATACAATTATGGAGGTTTATTTTCACGATTCACGATACATAGTCTTGCTCCCGTTGAGATCGTAGCACTTATTAGGAGGTAAGCATTGATCGGTGGCTCTTGTATTCAATTTCACCTAAAGCAATTATCGATGCTCTATTTCAAGAAAAATGCAAATCTTTGTTTCGGACCTATTAACAACTGTTGCAACATTAACTTAGATTACGACGTAAATGTGAAGTAAACTGAGATCGACTCACTCACACACACAACTTATAGCACCATCAGATCGGAGCGATCAGATATTGCACGGAAATAATTAATGTGACGGAAAATCATGCTTTTGTCTGCTTACAGTGTAACCGAAATCCCGCTTACTAAACGTCACATGTAGGGAGGATTAAATCAGCAAAAAAAGTTACCTCCTAACAGCCTGTTTCGCTTACAACACATCGTTCTGATTTTTCACGTCTTTTGCATTACTACTCACACACTGTACGAACATTTAGTATATATAAATGCTGCTTTTTTCTTCACACTATACTACACTGGGCATGTGAGATACTCCGTAAAACCCATTGGACTGAAACTGAAAGCTTTTTGCGTGCTCTTACCAAACAAAGAATTTACTCTTCTGCTAGCTTGTTGCTTATCCATTTTTGTTTTGAGTATTTTTGCCTAATAGTTTTAAATAGCAGTCAGGGCATTTTGTACTGGACTTTCTTTTTTTTTATCTGGATTAGTTTTGTGGAAATCTCTGCTGCGTGAAACAGCTGGAACGATTTAGTCCAAATGAGAGTGTCAATAATAATTATTATTTTCCTACCGGCACCAGTCTAAATATTGGTCATTTTCAACAATTCAATAACAACACATAATCCTTCTAGCCTTTGCGGCGGAACAAGCTTCACGTTTTAAATTCTTTCCCCACGGAAAATATTTCATACATCGCGATGTTTTCATTTAAAAACAATACTATACTCTCGCTCTTTCTCTCTCTCTATCTCCCCACGGGATACAGATTATCTGCTCCATTTAGTTACAATGCTTTGTTTAGATTTATATACAGGGTGTTCGAGATAAATTTGACAGTTACATTTTTGTTTATAACTCGTGATTGAATTGGCATAGGAAAACAAGCAATACGTCATTCGACAGCTAAAAGTGTACGGAACAAGCAACGAACAACATCCGGTGATAAAAAAAATGCCGAAAAAGAGTACATTGTGGAAGCGGATCACATGCATCATGATGATCCGCGCCGGACGCGACAACCGCGACATCATACAGTGCGTGCAGTGTTTGCTGAATACGGTGAAGGCGATCCGGAGTGAGCTGGGAGAAAACAGCGACGACGACGAAGCGGTGGCAGCACAAAAACCACATTCTCAGCGGCGGGATTGCGTGCGGACCGACGCTTTCCTGGCTGCCCTCCAGGCGCGCGTAATGGAAAATCCGGGGATCGGCATTCGGCCGTTGGCTCGTGAGATGGGGGTGATGGGGGGGATGGGGGATCACGAGAGTGGCCAACGGCAGACCGTACGTGTTCCAGCAGGATTCCGCTCCGTGCCATACAGCCTCCAAAACGATAAAGTGGTTGGCGGCCAATTTCAACGACTTCACCGCGCCGAATGTGTGGCCTCCCAGCTCCCCAGATCTTAATCAAATGGATTATTTCGTGTGGGGCGCGGTGGAACGGGACACCAACAGAACCTCCAGCAACACCAAGGCGGAGCTGATGTCGAAAATCAGGTCCGTTTTCGCGGCCCTACCTCGCGAAACTGTCGCCAGGGCTTGTTTTCGGTTCCGGAGACGGGTGGAGGCCGTAATAGTAGCCGAGGGCGGATAATTTGAATAAAATGAATAAAATACATGGTAAGCTACTATTTCTAAAACAAAACAAAAATTCCCCGATGATTAATTTTGTCATAAAAAAAAATTGTCTTTCTCCGTAGGTGACTGTCAAATTTATCTCGAACACCCTGTATGTATTAAAGTTACCAATATGAAATCATCATTGGACACAGATTTGTGGAAATCTTTTTTCACATTAAACTAGGTACATCATACAACCGCATGCTTTTACACACAGCGTCTAAACAGTTGATGGTCAACCAATATTTGCCGGAACTGCTTCTTTCCGTGCTTATATTATTGTTTTTGCATTGCTTTATGTTGTGTTTTTTGCGAAGAAAAAAATAGTTATTATCGTTATATTCCTTTTCCCTTACACGTGCTCATTTAGGCAACGTCTTACGGCCCTCGCACACACCCCCGCTCGCTAACACTAAAGTTCAGGCAGTTCCATCCCGTAAGGGAACTTTAAATTTTTGGTAATGTGTCTTTTTGTTTATATTCCTTGTAATATGCGAGTTTGTATGTTGAGAACAAAATTTCTACTAAACAGTAAATTAAGCCAAATAAGAATGAAGTATAGTAATACAAAATGGTGCGCCTTGTGTCGGCACCCTCTAAACCAAATGGAAATCTCGTTTCGCTTCTCAGGACACGCACCAATCTAACAACATCCACAAAAAGCCATTTTCACTACACACTAACCGGAGAGAGATCAGATAATGTATCCCATTCTTTAGGCAGTTCGATATGCGTTCACAATACTACTATTCTTGATAATAATACTTTTCCCGTACTCTCCTGGTATCCCCGGTCGGTTCCTGGAACCCGGGATCGTTATAAAGAACGATACTACCCACAAGGACAAAGGTTAAGGGCACCCGACCCATCAGCCCCACTACAGTTCGATTTCTATTCTACATTCGTTTGATTGATAGTGGACGTCCACGGCGCTAGTAGTAGTAGTAGTAGTGGCCTGTTGGACTGTGATCAAGTGCTTTCCATAACTACCGGTAGTGCAAGAGCTACGTTCTACGCAGAGTTTTTGCGCCGCAAAATCATCATCATAACTACGTCTTAAAGATATCATTGCTTGTTTCATCGATTAAGTGCCAAACGTCTTACACAAGACGGCACCAGACATGTTTGCGTATTCTGCGATTAGCTTTTGTTCTTCTCCCGCAACCAAATGTTATTTTCAAAAACACAAAACGACAAACATAGAGAAGAGGCCTTCCATTTCCTTTTCCTTTCTACATAATAAACGCACACCAGGGACGCTTCTTGGAGGAGAAAAACGGAACAAATAGACGCACACAAGGTAAAGAGAACCATTTCTTCCTTTTTGCGAATCAAAAAACTTAACCATCCAAAAACCATTGCCACCTCCACACGCAAAGTATACGGGCTTATTACTTTACCGAGCATTGTAGTTTTTCACCTTGTCTGGGACGGCCGCCTTTTCTACCGGGACGAGCTTGTACAGCTCTTCCAGCGAAGTAACGTACACCAGCTTTCGCCAAAACTTTGAACTGAAATTAAGAAAATTGCTTGAATAAAACAGCAATGTTTTTACGAACGTTTATTATAAGGCGCTTACCTAATGAATGGTCGTGCCATCCAAACGACACTTTTTAGCCAAAATGTCGGATGCACCATGTAAAGATTGCGAAGGCTTTTTCTCAGGCGACGATCAAGCAGCTGGTAACACCTGGGGAACAAAATTGATAAGCACATTACTTTTCCTTTCGCGCTCATGGGCATTAGCACCGTTTTCTCTCTTACTTTTTCAACCACGGAAATGGGGGCACATTGCCCCGGCTCGAACCGCCATGCAGATACACCAGCACCAGCGAAGTAACGTACACCAGCTTTCGCCAAAACTTTGAACTGAAATTAAGAAAATTGCTTGAATAAAACAGCAATGTTTTTACGAACGTTTATTATAAGGCGCTTACCTAATGAATGGTCGTGCCATCCAAACGACACTTTTTAGCCAAAATGTCGGATGCACCATGTAAAGATTGCGAAGGCTTTTTCTCAGGCGACGATCAAGCAGCTGGTAACACCTGGGGAACAAAATTGATAAGCACATTACTTTTCCTTTCGCGCTCATGGGCATTAGCACCGTTTTCGCTTACTTTTTCAACCACGGAAATGGGGGCACATTGCCCCGGCTCGAACCGCCATGCAGATACACCAGCACGTAATCCTCCGTCACCAGCTGTTCCAGCGTCTTAACCACGTACAGAAACAAATTGTTCATCACGTAATGGTAATCTGCCCGCGAACGGTCCGGCAAATGGCACGCACTAAACACGACGATCGCATTGTGTCCACCCGACTGCAGGTAGCCACCGTGCGACAGCACACACTTGTACGGTTCGATCACCTTCATGTCGATTTCGCGCGTTTTACCATCCGGTAGCGTTATTTTCTGCCAGTTCTCTTTCTTTGCGTCCCCACTGCGACGGTTCGCGTACGGGCTGGCTAGCCGCAGTGGCTGCTCGCTCGCCGGCACCACGTCCGGATAGTGATAGTAGTTACGCACGGTGGGCTCCCGGCGGCACCCTGCTGGCTGCCGTGCATCCACTATCAACTCCGACACGTCTGATTCGCTTCCCGTCGGTGACATCATCAGCGGATGGTTGCTGACGGGCGTCAGGCCGGTCGATGATGTTACGCGGGACGATACGATGGAAGGCGATTTGCTAGCAGACAGCTTATGAATCTCGATCGATTCCGTCGCGGTGTCGCCACCGGTCGTTGCGTTGCGTGCATCGGTGTGAGGTTCTACGCCGTTGCCAAGCTCGGTGTCCGATTGGCACCGGGGAGGCAGCAGCGGTTGCTTCATCGTTATGCCATCGGGCTCGTGCACGGGCGAATAATCCGGCGAACCGTCCACGTGGAGCGGAGGCGATGATCCGTGCGAGGTCGTGGTATTCTCCGATATGTCCATCCTATTGTCCGACAGTGGACTATCTTCCAAGCTTTCACTGCAAAAACAGGGGGGGAAACGTGTCAGAATGGGTGTAAGAATTGATGCCACGCTCTGGAATGTTCATTACGTGCTGGTACGTGAGCAATGGATAGAAATTTATTCATAAATTGGATTTAAAAATCGTAACATCATTTTATTGCTCATGGTCATGGTTGCCACTATATTGGCTTACTAGAATAATTTTTATCACGTAACCGGTTAGGACGAATTTGATACTGGAAAAAGAGAAGGTACAGATTGGATTTGAACCTATGGTGTGTTAAGCGAAGCCTGTTTCTGCTTACTAAATGTTCTAGATATAAATTAATTTCAGCTTGCATTTATTAAACGACAATTGCTTTAAGTTTTTCCACAACTATAGCTTTTATATGTTAATGCCAATAATTCCAAATGTATTGTTAGCTCCTCTTTTAGTGTCCATTTCCAAACGCTAAAAATAACCCTTCTTCTCCTGGTACCATTTAAACGAATTCAAACAGCATGCCCACACTAAAGAATCCCAGGAGTACACTTACCTCATCGACAAAGTATACGTCGTCGCCACCTACGTTTCAATAATAGAAGTATTTGCTTACGAAAAAGGACCTTACGTCCACCGTCAACAATCACTGACGACACAACAAGTATGCTTGCGCTTCGAAGGATCAACCCACACACCGATACCACCACACACGACTACTCCCACAGAACATGGCACCATTAACCATCACTATCCATTAACTTTGCCAGCGCAACTGTATGTTCTACCCTATCCGCTATTGCGTGTGACTTCCTTTTTTTCTTTCTGCTGGGCGTGAGTAAAGTATCGGAACTTCCTAATCACGCATAACCATCCACTGGAAAGCGCCCTGAAAGTGCACCCGTTTTTGCAATCACAACACAATACGCGTATCGATGTGTAGCTGCTAGCAGCACCGTATCAATGATGAATCACATCATTTGTTGTGAACCTGTACGATTCGACACACGTACAAAAGACTGCTCTGCAAATTCCGCTGCTTTCCCGTGGATACCGTGGTTGGATTTTCTTTCGCAAGCAACGGACTGTTAATTGATTACACACATCGTTAGCTCAGCCTGGGCGCTGTGCAAACGAACGAAATGCACTTGCATCTTGATTGTGTGTTGTAGGACTTCCTCGCTGTGGAGGATTTTTTCCTTCTTCTTCGCCTTCTGTCCTGTCAAATGGTAGCAAAACAAAGTGCGCGTTCCCAAGCCAGTGCTGCCAAACGCAAAGGAATTTTTGAAAAATGTAATTTAAAAACAATTAGAAAAGCGGTAATCTTCTCGCATTCAAACCCACTTGTTTTTGTAGTTTTGATTCACAAAAACTTCATGCCCGCTTCGGACATTGGTTAGTGGAGTCTACGATCGCAGCACAGGGCCAAACTAATCCACCGCCATACCCTAAAACCCCACTCTCCGTAGCTCCTGTTGCCATATCTTTCCATCATTGTTTTACGCACGAAAGGTCGGGGTTATTATTTCAAATTGTACAAGAAAGTGTACGGACGTACGTACGAACTGAAATCCATCCCGAAACGACACGAACATCGATCGATGGCGGGAACGAAACATAGGATTAGATGAAGCACGAAGGAGGGTAATAGATTTTCATAATTATTTTAAGAGTTTTTCATGTTTTTTTTTAACTTCTGAGAAGGGGGTATAGTTGCTATAATGGCATTTGGCACGGCTATGACGCTTTTTTCAGTATTATTCTATAAATTCCATTGATAAGATCTTCATTATGCGGTAAATTTAGGAAAAGATGTTCAGAACGGCAGGGAACATTTGGGAACTTCGGAACAGGCACAGTAAATAAGCATTATATACAGTTGTTCGCAATACATACCTTGTCCACCAGGGAACAGCATCATCAATACCAGCACCAGTCCGAACCCAAATACGTGCTTCCGCATCATTGGGAACGCTCCTCTGTTGGTGTTTCCTTTCAAATGCTCATCCCCAGGCAAGGCAGATTTTAAATCACGATGGACATGATGTAAGGGATACATTTTCGTTACTGATGGCGCAGAATATACTCCGGCGGTTTCAAATACTAATTTTATGCTGTAGACTAGAGAGAGGTGTTGAACTGTTTTGGTTCGTTTTAGGAGTGGAGCCTCCAAACACTGATGACCGTGGTGGTGTGCGCACCCCTTTTTCAAACGTTCCACTGTTGGTCCGGCATTGTTTCCGCACGTCTAAATCGGTCCTTGTTTTGTGAGCGACTTACAATGTTTAACACAACTGTGTATGGTCATTTTTAATGTAGAGGCCTGAAGGAAACAATGTTTAAAGAGATTGCTGGTTAGTATATGACAGCGTTGTGGAGATTTTTTTTATAAAATACACAACTTTCCCACAAACGAACACTACAGGAAATAAATGTATCGTCCAATTTTAGGTAGTAAAATTTAACAAACGGCTTGAAAGCTGGTCACGACTCAGCATCCGATCCGAGGGGGCGTTTTGGACCTGTTTGTTTATAAATTCACTCGCGTTGGTGTTGATGCGGTTTACAATTCGCCCGTTCTACAGCAACTTGTCATCGAACGGTGGGGTGTTTGCGAGTTCCGCTATGGCGTCATCGATTGTGAATGTGATCTGGTGCATTGTTTTACTCTTCTATTATTTCATATGCGAACACAAATGGGGCTGCGCATTGGAAGAGTGTCGAGGGGCAGTTTTGGCTGAATGCCATCGTCATTTCAAAAATTACCACCATCTTTTCTCCGTTGCCATGAGATACGGCGGGAACGACGGGGGAAAGTATGCCCGGTGCATTGCAGAAATTTGCTACAAATCATCTCAGCATTGCCACTACTGCCAAATATACCCGGTGTACTACGGTGTACTTTTGCTTCTATTTTCACGTTCTTATCGCATGTGTGTAAGGCCCCGGGGCGTGAGTGAGCCTAACCTTATCCACTACATCAAATCCGCAAGCACGGTACGTGATGGTCGCACATTTCGCATCAATCACGAGGTCCTCCCCACCACACAGAAATCACTTGTTATCGTTTGCGGTTTTCTTTACGCTCGATGGGCTTTTCTTTTGTTCGTCTCGAAATACTACACAGTGTGCATATATAGTTCACCATGTAGCTGGTGTGCGTACGCACTACTCTCACGTGAATTTTTAAAACGATCAATTCTTACCAAACATTTCGTAAAACTAAAACACACAGATCCGTGGCCTAGCGTCGTGATACGCGCCTCGACAACACAATCAGAAACATACGTAACAAACAAACAAAAAAAAACATCAAAACATTATCCACCATTGACCGTGAGAGCCGTGCGCGAGCGCTCGCGCGTCCACTTTTCTCCCGGTGCGTATTTCGCGGTCGATTGGGGAAGATTGCGAACGGTAATGCCGAGAGAAGCTAAACAGAAAGAGCGAATAGTCGCCGACAAGTTCCTTTCCCGCACCCACACACACACTCACACGCACCCTCCGTTTGGCACACGCTTCTTCTATGAAAAAAATGTCTTCTGTTCAATTGCTCTTGCGTCTGGTGACATTCTTGGTGAATAATTCCTTTTCTCTACATATATTGTTTTCGTTATTCATCGAAGCAGTCCTGAACGTCATGCACTTCAAACTTGCAACTAGCAAAGGCTACTGCGTACTACTTATAACGCGTCTGTTATTATGACCAGCCCAGTGCCGAATCCGCAGTCCCTTCAAGGATATTGATTTTTTACGCCGCAAAACACACGCTTGTCCGCAAAAAGAAGGCGTCGTCCAGCACACGATTCTACGGACGCTCGGATTATACGCGAATCTTCTTACCAGGCAAGTTGCGCTGCTAACTTTCTACACTTTAGTGCACGTACACTATTAGTTACAACTTTTGGGCATTCTTTTCTATTGGCAGCACCAACATTAAATTTGTAACACCACAGCACAGCACCACCACAACCGAGAGCGACCGAGACCGATGAAACGCGAATCTGTACTAGAGGAGATCTGTTTTTCCTTCACATTTGCAATAAGGGACAGTTGCAGCATACACTTGCGCAGTTTCGAGATTCCCTTTTTCGCGTGCATGGTGATGATATGGTGCGAGAGACCACACTCACACATGCATAGCACTGGCGGTGGGGGGGGGGTCGGATTTTAGAAGAACTGAGAGATATCTTGGGAGTTGTTTAGAGCACATTTTCAAAAGTGACTTGGGAGCGAACAAACATTTTTTTTTTGCTTTCCTTCCATTGATAAGAACCGATACTCATCATAATCGCTCAAGTGTATTCGATTTTTGTTATTTGATTAGCAAAGTGTTGTGATCTTTTGGGCCGAGAAACACATAATTAAATCGTTCACAAAACACCCTACAATGTGGGCTGCACAAACTGAGGAAAAAATCCCCCTCTTTATGTAATTCCATCACACACGTTATGTACAGCTGATTGTGTTTGTTCCCGCCGTTTTCGCAGCTCGCTCTGTGTCGTGTAAACAGGCATCCATCTGTTTTGCCGGTTTGATTGTTCTGGATGGCAGCACTGGCGTTGTTATTATGTGGAATAGCTTTTCGAGTGCCAAAACACGGAGCCAGTGTAGAAAAAATGGCACAAGCAAGTGAGGCGCGCAATTGGCAAGGTAAGGATGATATTATCTAAGCAAATGGAATGTTTTCATAAAACTAGCGTGAAATGTAATCCTGTTTTCCATCGTTTTAGTGTGATATTGGTGTAAAATACACTGACTGATTAGTTTAGCAATCATTAGTTTCATTACGCGTCAGATAAGGAGTATGATACCGTCGCACCATTTTAATCGTACAAACAACGTCCCATTCGGAAGATCATCCAATGAGTCGATAGAAGCGACACATAAACCACCGGACATTGCTTTGTCAGCCACACCACATACATCCGGGAGAATGTGTAATCAATACACATCAACGATGCGCCCTCGGGAGAACAATAATTCGTGGAATATGCCGGTATCGAACGAACTCGATTGTTCATCACCTTCGGTCATTTCATTGCTGCTAGAAACAGACGACAATGATGAAGATCCGGTACCGGTGGTTGTTAACGAAAATGACCCATCGGAACATGTGGTGGTGAAGGATGGCTACACGTTTTACATACGCTACGTAGACGAACCGGATTCAGAGGAATCGCTAGTACAACGGAACCACGCAGATGAAGACGCATGTGAAGTGGAAAGTCTTCCCTCAATTTCGTGCGAACTGTCCAGGCTGATGGACGATAGCATGCTTCCAGAAGGTGCCATAACCGCGCTCGACCACTCCGAAAGTTCAGTGCGCGACTGGATCAATTATGACGAACTGCCTTTACTGCTGAATCAGCAAAAGCAGCAGCAACAACGGCCTGCGTTGTCGACGGATCATGTTACACTGCCACCGAGTGACACATTGGTTGAGAATGAACGTAGCAAGGTCGGCGTTAGTGTTTCGGCAAAGCCGATCGAAAACCAATCGACAAATAATGCTGGTGTTAGTGGCTGTTGTGAAATGTTCCCACCGTTTATCGCCACGGTACCGGTACCTTCTTTGGAAGGATTTTCGCAACATAACGGAACGGTCCTTATGAATAGCAGCAACGGGTCAACGGCGCATGCTACCGTGGTGCCTGATTTCAGCCACTACTGTGTGGAGTGTGAAAAATTTTTCCCATCAAACGAAATGCTGCAAGTGCACATGGAACTTAACCATCGACTGTTTGGTGAAGATCAATCATTGATCGCAATGGCGGCATCCACAGCTCGGCGGGCTTCCTTCGTCCAGGCGGCAGAAGGGTATGGCGGTGGATTAGTTTGGCCCTGTGCTGCGATCGTAGACTCCACTAACCAATGTCCGAAGCGGGCATGAAGTTTTTGTGAATCAAAACTACAAAAACAAGTGGGTTTGAATGCGAGAAGATTACCGCTTTTCTAATTGTTTTTAAATTACATTTTTCAAAAATTCCTTTGCGTTTGGCAGCACTGGCTTGGGAACGCGCACTTTGTTTTGCTACCATTTGACAGGACAGAAGGCGAAGAAGAAGGAAAAAATCCTCCACAGCGAGGAAGTCCTACAACACACAATCAAGATGCAAGTGCATTTCGTTCGTTTGCACAGCGCCCAGGCTGAGCTAACGATGTGTGTAATCAATTAACAGTCCGTTGCTTGCGAAAGAAAATCCAACCACGGTATCCACGGGAAAGCAGCGGAATTTGCAGAGCAGTCTTTTGTACGTGTGTCGAATCGTACAGGTTCACAACAAATGATGTGATTCATCATTGATACGGTGCTGCTAGCAGCTACACATCGATACGCGTATTGTGTTGTGATTGCAAAAACGGGTGCACTTTCAACGACGGGGGAAAGTATGCCCGGTGCATTGCAGAAATTTGCTACAAATCATCTCAGCATTGCCACTACTGCCAAATATACCCGGTGTACTACGGTGTACTTTTGCTTCTATTTTCACGTTCTTATCGCATGTGTGTAAGGCCCCGGGGCGTGAGTGAGCCTAACCTTATCCACTACATCAAATCCGCAAGCACGGTACGTGATGGTCGCACATTTCGCATCAATCACGAGGTCCTCCCCACCACACAGAAATCACTTGTTATCGTTTGCGGTTTTCTTTACGCTCGATGGGCTTTTCTTTTGTTCGTCTCGAAATACTACACAGTGTGCATATATAGTTCACCATGTAGCTGGTGTGCGTACGCACTACTCTCACGTGAATTTTTAAAACGATCAATTCTTACCAAACATTTCGTAAAACTAAAAC
>KZ062898.1:75640-95880 GCA_002091835.1 Anopheles maculatus
GAAATTCTGATGAATCATCACAACAACCAGCAGCATCTACCGTGCGCTGCTGTAGAACGACCGACCAATCTGGATCTCGGTACCGGTAAGTACGAGAGCAATTTGCTGCTGCACGAACCACATTCCGTTGGCAATGTTGCCTCGACCGATGGGACCGTAACCCAGCGGGGAAGAGTTGAACGCTACGCTAAGGCGTTGGCTGACGCTGACTTCACTCGGCAGTCGTTCGCCATACTGGACGAGGTTGACGGCGACGGGACCGTGGACAAGGACACGAGCAGCACAGTGCATGGAGATGCACTCGACGCACCACACCAGAAGTTACGCATCGTTATCTCCAAATCGGCGAATGCCATGCATCCGCACAAAGGAACACACGCACGGCAAGCGTCAGAAAGCTCCTCGCCGCCACCCTTTATGGACGATCGATCACTGAAAAGGCAGCGTTCGTTGGAAGTTTTTCAGGAGGTGTTTGGACCGAAGGGAAGCATCGAGCGGCTGCGTAATCCTAGTCAGCGTGTCAAAACGCCCGGCGATGTGCCACCGTCGGTACGGAAGGTGCGCGCGTCCAAGACACTCTCGCTGTACGATGATCGTATGATGACGGCTACGGTGGGAACCGGGAGTGGAAACCGGCTAGCGAACTCGGGATAGCACGAGGGGGTTTTGCTACTGGAGCTCTGAAGGTGCACTACGGACATAAACAATTATTGCTAAGCTTAGTGTTGCTGTATCGCCCAAGTGCGGGAAGCAGCATCTTTTTCAAAAAGACAGCAGCAGCAGCCTTCTAATATTTAGGTTCTTTTACTTCCGATTTCTGGTATCCTTTGCCATATTATGAGGTGCTTATTTGCGTACGAAAGTATTCCCACACGCCTTTGCACGAATTGTTTCTGTGTTTGATGCTGTGCCAGCGAGAGAGTACACAATCTCCTTCAAAAATCTGGTCACCCGTACTGGTTTAGTTTACAACTAATTTTACTGTGCAGTAAGTGCGCCATCGTAAAGATCGTCCTGTGCAGCTTCTTCAACAGAAGAAACTAACTGCATTCTCATAATTTTATAAGCTTCATAGATTAATGCTGAAACCATACATTTTGATATACTCCAAATCGAAGAGTCATTTGAATAGTAGCAAGGAGAATGCCGGGAAATTGTTGCTTCCCTATTATGGAATGCGACCGATAAAAAAAACTCATAATGGACTGATTTAATGCCAGCAGAAAGAAAAACACTACACAAAAGTGAATGAGGTGTTGATTCAGCGTGTGCAAGCAACATTATTGGGCAGTAAAAAGCATTAAACAAAAAGAAATTCCTACTTTAAAAAGGATTTGGATCTCATCATTCCTGCAGGGAACACCGCGGACATGTTGGCAAAGTCGAGATCGTAGCACGTTTAAGAAGGAAGTTATAGTAAGGAGCTAAAAGCAAAAGAAAAACAACCTCACACTATAGGAATGGTAGGTGTATTAGATAAGTGTCTCTATTACTGATGCATACATACATAATACACATAAATATGGGTTTCATAAAACCTGGTTCAAAACGTAATACACACCTATATTTGCCATGCACCGTGCTGCTGCACCACGTCCCATTTGTGAAGCACAACACAACACACACACATACAGAACCATCACCACCAACAACCCCGTTGTTGTTTTGACTACTACTACGAGGGTGTTTTTTCGTTAATAATAGTGATAGTATCGTAAAATGAGAAATAACTGCAGTATTCCTGTGTGCACCAGGGGGGCGGCATACCTAGGGGTCACAAATTGCAAATGGCACACACATACACACAAGTTCGATACCAAAAATACACCAAAAAGTAATAAGCAACATACATACAACACACACACACACACCTACATTAATTGGCAGGTCATTAAGAATAAAAGTGTTAGCGAAAAGAGAAGTATTACTAGAAATGCATAACAAACCTCTAGAGCAAAGTAAGCAACACACCGTGCAGTTATCTCTCGTGTTTGTTGAAAGCACGAATCGGATCCGAAATTTATGCCTCAGATCATCAGTTTTATTCGGCTCTAACTTGAATTACTCATCGTCTGAATAGTCTAGTAGAGATTGCCATAAAACAACCCCTTGAGAGCTATTTGACTCGGTCGGTTGATGACGCTGCTGGTTATTATCAGAATATCGGTACTAGTTCTTCGCTACCTTCCGTGACCCCGATCATTTCCATCTCTTCCAAAGCGGCGGTACATTTGTGCTGATTCCGTTTCCGGATAGTGCTGAAGTTATTGCCACACTTCAGACAATTGTACTTTCTTGGTGTAACCTATCGAGAAATTGTCATCATTATTCATTGGTTTATTCGGGTGTTTAACGGAAACAAACAAGGGTACCATATATACTTACCACTTGTTTCTCGCATTGTCCGGGCAGTACAAATGCATGCGATCGGTCTTCTTTTGCGTTTTTCGAAGCTCTTTCCTCGCCTAGCAGTACGTCCGTTTTCGGCCGCACACGTGCATTTGTCTTGATGCCGTGCCGCATCATGTGCTTGTTGTACACGGTGTGATGCTTGAAATCGTGCCCACAGCAAACATAATTATCCTGGTACGTAATGCACGTGTGTTTGTTGAAGCTTTCCTCCGTCAAGCACACCACCAAACAGATTCCACATTCGAGATTGTTTGGGAATTTGTGTCGCGAAAGGTGCTGCTGCAGGGCTTCATCGCTGTCGAACGATCGGACGCAAATATCACACACGAAGTATGTTTGTATCTGGAATTAAAGGTTTTGTTATTATTTAATGCGAAAAAAAATACGTTAGCAAGGAACACAGCACCTTATGCGCTTTCTCCACGTGCATCCGCAGCTTATCCCGCCGGGTGTACGAAACATCGCAGTGCTCACACTGAAACCGCACATCGGAATGTACCTTAAAGTGGCGGTTTAGGTGATGTTGCGTTTTAAACGCTCGCTTACACTCCACACATTCATAGTTCCGTGCCGTGTTGTGTGATTCGATGTGCTGTTTGAGCAACTTATTGCTGGTAAACACCGAACCACACTGTTCACATTCTGCCCGATCCTCGCTGATGTGTATGGCCGCGATATGGTTTTGCATTTCCGTCTTGGTGTGAAACGATGACGTACAGTACGTACACTGAAAGTGGGTAATGCCGACGTGACGCTCCAGGTGCACCTCCAGCGATATGCGATGCTTCAGCTCGGCGCCACAAATGTCGCACTCGTACTGCTTGTGCGGGTTGGCTCGCTTGTGCAGCTTCAACTCCTGTGCCGTATCGAACAGCTGCAAACAGTACGGATTATTGCACGCGAACCCATACTTGCCCTCATTCTGTTCGTGCTTTTTCGTGTGGATTGTGTAGGCAACGGTAAAGATGGTTTTGTACGGACATTTTTCACACTGGAACTGCTTGCGCAGTAAACTGCTTGACTTGTCCGCTTGGCTATCGGACGCATTCCGCTGCCTGCCAGTCTCAGTGTCAGCCAATGTTGTTAATTTTTCTATCTCACTATCATTCGCTATACCCGTGTCTAGCTCTATCCTCAATCCGGTCGATCTATGACTTGCCTCGTCTGGTTCCGACTGTGTTGCTTCACTTTCTTCCTCGCAGTAGTACATTAAGTACTGTTCGTCCGTAGGTTCTTCCGGTTCGTATGCAGTTTCTACTGTGTCCATCGAAGCGATCGCGTACTGATCATACTCGTTCAACAGATCATCCACTCCTGCACCCGTAGTGTTACACAAATCCAAATCCCGGAACAGTACGTCCATTTGCTCGGTTCGGCTTTCAAACAGCGCACGCAGCGGTTGTTCATCTCCCAGCTTCACTTGCACCAATGCAGCAAGAAACTCGTGCAGATGCTTAATCTTTCGCCGGTATTTGCTAAAGAATTCCATCACCTCGAGGCATGCAATGCACACGGAGTCGGGTATGAATGGTAAAAGATCCGCCGGTAGCTTGAATGAGATATCCTGCAGGAATGTGGCGATTGTGGCTTCCAACAATGGACGGTACGTGTCGACCGGTATCATCTGGTCGGGATGTACCGATTGCAGACATGCTCGACAAACGTTTGGGAATGTTAGTAGATTAAAGGCGGTCATTGTACAACCGCGAGCAAGCGGGTAAATTCGAAAAATCGAACAGGAAAATGTTAACACAAAATGTAAACACTGAACCAATTGTTCCACCCTGTGTAGGAGCTTTTGTTGTTTTCGTTTGATGCTGTGATGGAAGTGCGTTTATGTCTGTAGCGCTGGAAACTTCCCACCGCGAATGTTACCATTTCGTTTTCATCGCACGGCATTTTTAATTGAAAATGAGTCATACTGCTATAAATTGTTGTTTTTATTGTTCTATGAAAGTATTTTAGCACTAAAATATTTAGCTCGTCATCAAATCTCAAGTGGAACTTTATTAAACATCTTAATTAACTGATTGCTTGGTCCAGCTGCACCGCATTAGGGCGTCATAATTTGGACGAAACAACCTACCAAGCCGTATACTTTGCAAGGAAATCATTCGGTAGTGCATGCAGCATGAAATTACCTGCATGTCGACGCAATTTATGCATTTTTAAGCGCAAATCGGCTTTGCTTTTCCGATTGTAATTATTTTTCCTGACGCATTTTGCTAGCTTTCGAGCACGCAACGGCGCCCTATAAACTGCCGCCGCACGCGCTGTCAAGCCCGCTTGTCATACAACGTTTGCGACGTTTGTCTTTTGGCAGCCCTTTTTGGAGAGGGAAGAAAAGTTGCCGTAGGAGAAAAAAGTAAAGACCAACAGCAGCAGCAACAGCAGCGCAAAGGCAGCAAAGGGACGGCCGCGAAGAGAAAAAGTCGACAAACGATACAAAAACGGCGAGCAGAAGGTGAAAAAAGCGACACCAGCCCAAAGTTTCCAGCGACGGCAACCAGCAGAAATGACGCTGCCGAGCAGTGCCCGGGTGTACGCGGATGTAAATTCGCATAAACCACGTGAATATTGGGACTACGAGAACTACATCGTCGACTGGGTGAACCAGGATGACTACCAGCTAGTGCGGAAATTGGGCCGGGGCAAGTATAGCGAGGTGTTCGAGGCGATCAAAATGACGAGCAACGAGAAGTGTGTGGTGAAAATCCTGAAACCGGTCAAGAAGAAAAAGATCAAACGCGAAATCAAGATCCTCGAGAATCTGCGGGGCGGCACCAACATCATCACGCTGCTGGCGGTGGTAAAGGATCCGGTCTCCCGCACACCGGCACTCATCTTCGAGCATGTGAACAATACCGACTTCAAGCAGCTCTACCAAACGCTCAGTGATTACGACATCCGGTACTATCTGTACGAGCTGCTGAAGGCGCTCGACTATTGCCACAGCCTGGGCATTATGCACCGTGACGTGAAGCCACACAACGTAATGATCGACCACGAGAATCGCAAACTGCGCCTGATCGATTGGGGCCTGGCCGAGTTCTACCATCCGGGCCAGGAGTACAACGTGCGGGTGGCGAGCCGCTACTTCAAGGGTCCGGAGCTGCTGGTCGACTACCAGATGTATGACTACTCGCTCGATATGTGGTCGCTCGGCTGCATGCTCGCGTCGATGATCTTCCGCAAGGAGCCGTTCTTCCACGGTCACGACAACTACGATCAGCTGGTGCGCATCGCGAAGGTGCTCGGTACCGAGGACCTGTTTGCCTATCTGGACAAATACAACATCGAGCTGGATCCGCGCTTTAACGACATCCTGTCGCGCCACTCGCGCAAGCGATGGGAACGCTTCGTGCACTCGGAGAACCAGCATCTGG
Source organism: Anopheles maculatus (assembly GCA_002091835.1). Taxonomy (NCBI): domain Eukaryota; kingdom Metazoa; phylum Arthropoda; class Insecta; order Diptera; family Culicidae; genus Anopheles; species Anopheles maculatus. Next base: position 81,439 of record KZ062898.1, read on the forward strand.
TGTCGCCGGAGGGGCTCGACTTTCTGGACAAGCTGCTGCGCTACGATCACTTCGAGCGTTTGACCGCGCGGGAGGCCATGGATCATCCGTACTTTGCCATCATCGTCAACGGGCAGATGCCGCCACCGCCGACCTCCACCACCAAGGGTGGCACCAACTAAATGTGCGCCCTGCCCTCCTCCGTCATGTCCGCCTATGCACGCTACCACCACTACCGCCCGAGCGCAGCTACCACACCGTCACCGGCAGCGCAACGTGTACGTTTCCACCAATGGCAGCAGGCGAGCAACTCCCCGCGACAACGATCTCCATTGTTCGGGATGTCCGGTCCGCTTCCGTACGCTGCCGTTGGTGGCGTAGGAGTATCGCGTTTCACACGGATGCTGCTGGTGGGAGGGTGCGGTGCATCGCTGCTTACCAGCAGCTGCTACTGGCGGACGGTGGGTGGAATGTGGCCAAAGCTGGGACGGTTATGACCGAGCGCCCGGGGAGGTGTCGAGCGAAAATGAAGAGTAAGTAGCGCGCTTAAAACGAGTAACGAGTTTGAGAGACATGTGTGACGGTGTGTGTGTGGATGTGTTTCTGTCTGTGTGTTTGTTTGTGTGCACGCACACGTACTTTAACCGCGTACACAGATTCACACATTCGCAGAGCAAAAATCGGCATATTGATGATGAACAAAAACAGCAACAGCAAGAATTAAAATAACAAACAAACAAAAAGAGGTAGAAGCAGAAGAAGAATAGCCCGAAAATGTTTGAAAAAAAGGGAATATTTTAGAGTAGATTCTCAAATGCAAAACAGGAGAATTTAATATGTAGCAGCAAAAAAAACGGAAGATAAAAACAACACACACATAAATAATTGAGGGACAGTTGCAAAACACGAACGGTGGCAAGATGTTAAGGAAGAGAAGGAAAGAGAAGGCGTGCGGAAGCGAAAAATGGTGGGTAAGGACGGCGGTTAAGGAGAAGATACGCAAAACATAAGCATAACCTTTCATGCATTTTTCCTAACTTTTACACACCCATTGCGCTACAGCTGGAACAGAAACAAGTGAGGGGGACATACGTATAATAACACCGAGATACAATTAGGGCAGAGAAAGCAAAGCTCATTCACGCTGGAGGAAGATAAGCACTCGCGGGGGAAGCAGTAACAAATCAAACGACATGAGTTTGTGTTGTTTAATAGCCGATTAGTAGATATAGACAACAGCATCATCTCGTTTTTGGAAACCATTCCGACGTACTGCCAAGAACAGGCGAACGAACGCGAACCTTTTTTGCGCGCTGCAATATAGGACACATTTAAAGCAACATCATCTATCCATAGCATACAACAGTGAGATCCAAATATAAACAAAAGGATTAATTCTCGACCATGATGTACCTTTTGAAGTTCGAGTTCCCTATTCATCGACAAACACAAAACGCTCTCCCCAACGTCGTCCTTACGAGAGAGGTGGTTGCCTTGGTTGCAAGAAGAGAAGTAGGCCAGGCAACAATGCGGGAAGTTTCGAGATCACACATATCTAGCAGAAGCCGTCGGTTACTTAGATTGTTGTATCTCGAACTGTGCGCATTGTGTGCATTGTGGCGCCTTGGAACACACAGGAGCAAAAAAAGGTCAACCATGTTTACAGAGCAGGCCAATGAAGAAGAACAAAAAAAAACCAGCAACCTTCCCGATAGCGATCGGGGTCGAATAGCATTAGCAAAATTGAGCTCCATCTTGTTTTTTTTTTGTTTTCGCCATCCAACTAACCAACCAACCATCCAGCCTCTGCTTTCTGCCGTTCCCTTGGGTTCTGTGGGTGATGCGTGAGCGTGTGCGGACGGTGCACTAATTATCGTTATCGATCGCGCGTGCCGGTTCGATGGTGGCGTGAAACCCCGGGTGTGGTGTGAAAGGAAGGAAGAAAGAATGCAGAAAAGCTTTTTTTGTTTTTGTAGTAGATGGGTAGGAATGGTGGTTTTAGTATCGCTGGCAGAGGTTGCGCGTGAGTCCTGTGCATCTTCATCCTATACATATATAGACACATACACACAAACAAGATATTTGTTTCCTTTTGTTTTAAACGCCTCCCCCCCCACGGGTTGTAACATTGACAAGTGTAACTAGAGCTAAATCTATTGTTTTCTCCCTCGTTTTCGATCGTTAGTTGAACTTATTCCTTATCGTCATCTGTTGATCGGTTACGATCTGTTCTTCAAAATGGGTTTTTTTTACACTATTTTACGTTTCTCTTTATTGCACCTTCCCCCTTATCTTTTCTACTAAACCTTCGTTTAAGTACATACACTGTCACATAAGCAACACTTTCATGCTAGACTTTTTCTCGTTTTTCTAGGATATGCGCGGCTCCCCCCATTCTATCTTGCTGCGCCACATTCTTTGTTTTTCGCTCGTCTTCTTATCTCTATTGTGTATTTTTTTTAATTGAGAAACGAATACAAGTTATAAAACAAACAAAAAACAGAATTAAACAACAAACATAGCGCTAGGATTAACAAACAACAGGTATTTTGTTCTGCTCGTTTTTTTTTTCTTTTGTAATTAAAGTGAAATCAAATATTAATAAAAAAAACAACTCAATTACCCCCCAAAAAAAAACCGACCGTCTCAAAAACGAAAATCTTTGCTGAGAAACAGAATAGAACGTATCGGCCTGCACGATAATCGGCATTTACTGTGTATGTTGGCAGGACATTTCCGCATATTTTTTTGTTTTTATTTTGTTTTAGCACTGGTAGTAGATGGTCCCTGCTCCTCCCCGCGTTGTTCATAGTGTTCATCCGTGTATCCGCTTGATCATGTGTACACGAGTTGGTTCTGTTAGGATATATCCTGCTCCTCGAAATATGACTCCAAGCAACCCATGCTCTGGCAAAAAAAACAGCAGGATTGCCACTCCATAGCAACGGGAGTGGTGACGCAAACCGGAAGCGGTGGATGATGATGGGCACGCCCCCCTCCCCCTCCCCCATAGCGAATTAATATCGCAGACGGAGCAGCGCAAACGTCTGCGTGAAGCATGTAATAGATTAGTAGATGTGTGTGAGTACGTGAATATCTGAGTATATGTTGAACAGCGAGACCCCCCTTGCGACACATACATATTCAAGCCTTCTTACTCACCCTGATCCACTCGGGGGGTTTTTTTTTAGTTCTAATTCTCGTCTGACGAGATAGGCAGATATATATTAAAGGAAGAGTATATGATTTTTAAACACTATTTTTATTATATACAACAAACCATGTATCGCGCGACGTCTCGGGCCGTCTAGCGTTGTTAGCGGGATTAAATAACATGTTTAGAATGCTGTATATGTTTGATTAAATATTTGAATTTCTTCTCCTCAGAATTATAATTACACCACCCGCACCAAATCAACCCCTTTCAATCCCCATCCCACACCGCCCCCCACCACTCCTATTATCAACAAATAATGAATAATGATAATAAAGATGAATCTTTGGAAGGAGAAACCGGCCGGTCCGTTTCTATTGTTTTCATTCCACATCACGAAACAAGCGTCCACATAATTAAAACGATTTAAAATAACAAAAACAAGCCTGCTAGATTGCATAGATTGTTTGAAACGTGTGGACCGTTGCTTTATGACCTCAATACCACTATACTTCGGATGACATTCTACTGTTTAAAAAACTCGCCTGCTTTGTTCACTCTCGGTGATGTTGGGGAGGCTTTTATTTGTCGATAGAATTCTATTTTGCGATAAATAGAGTATTACACTACGGGGAGGAAATGAATATGCATGTTTTCTATATACAAACTCAAAAAGGGTGTGTTGTATATCGAAACACACACACACACACGCACACAGACATACATACGGACACATAAAACACATACAGTTGTGAATAATTCTGATTAAAGTATAAACCTCAGCTCCTACACACTCAAACGCACACTGGAGAAAGAGGAGGAAATCGGTTACTACTTCATATTTGAAGGATCTGTCTTCACTTTTAAAGGTTAGTATTTCGTTCGAAGAAATTAATAGTACAATTTATTGCCGAGCTTGGAATTAACTTCCTGCCTAGGTGTATCGATCTAGTTAGGTCATGATTGTGTTTGGCGTAAAAAACGTAAAAGATCCGCGATGCATGTTAAAAGCTACGGTAGCATAAAATATGGTGCATAATACCTGATTATTCCACCATAATGCAAAAAGTTTTTGTTTTGCAAACTCTACATCGATCGATAGTCTCTGAATGAAACAAACAAAAAAAAGATGCCTTACGCCTGACGGAGGGGAGAAGAAAATGTCCATTCGTCCTTGATCAGTGTTGAGATTGATCTTTTAACTACTATTATATTATTACTAAGAAATGGGTTTCATCCTCCCTCTCATAAACTGACCTCCTGAGGTTGTGTAGAGTGCCAAAAACAGAAGGAGGAGAAGAAGAACCTTACTTAACTAATACCTTTCTGTCACCTGGATAAAAAGCGCTACCCTCACTCTCTCTCTCTCTCTCTCTCTCTCTCTCTCTCTCTCTCTCTCTCTCTTTCTGTTTCCCTCTCTCTCTTCTTAATACTATCATTTTACTAAAAACTAATCGACCGAAAACAGTAGTGTCGAATAGGGCGCACTTGGTTACGGCCCATAATTCGCTACCGTCGCCCTTTTTCACGATCCTCTCGAAGAGCGCATTGCCCGAAACTGGCTCAGAAGCGTACCCTTGGGCAGTTTAACGCGTGCATTCGTTTTTATATTATGAACCGTCAGCATGTGCCGGTTGTAGTAGTAATGGTACCCGAAATCTTTCCCACAACACTCGTAACTTTTCTGGTACGTGATGCAGATATGATTACCACCATAATTACCATCCGAGGTGCGTGCATTCGGCGTTAGACAGGTGCCACACTCGAGCGGTTTCGGGTGCTCGTGGCGATAAACGTGTCGCTGTAGCAGATCGTCACTTTCGTACGATACGAGACAAATTTCGCACACGTAGTAGCTTTGAATCTAATGGGAACAGGAAGAACGATCATTAGAAATGCATCTTGTGAGCCACACAAACACACACACAATCGCGCGCGCTTGTGTCCGATCAGTTTACCTTATGTATCAGTTCCAGATGTGCCCGTAGCTTTTCCCGCCGGCCGTACGACGTTTGGCACACCGTGCAAGGAAACCGTTGATCCTGATGGATCGTCGCATGATGCCGCTTCAGATGGTACCCGGTCTTAAATGACAGTGGACACTCCGGACAGGGGAATTTGCGCAACGCAATCTCTTCAGCCGATTCCACCTTCGGTGATTTTTGCTTCCGTTTGCCGGAACTGTTTCGTTTGCGAGGATTTTTCGTTTTGATAGCATTCGTTGCGGTGGCACTGGCAGTGGCCTGCAAATGGGTACCGTTTCCCGCTGCCGAAGAGTCGTCCTCATCGCTTTCGGTGTTGTATGGATTTTTGAAATACATCTCAATCCGTTCGCCCGACTGCCCTAAACGTTTGCCCAAATCTAAACCGGCCAGCGAGGCAAAGTGTAGCTGCAGCGAGGAGCTTTCCGGGTGCTGTGGAGCATTCGCCATCGGTAAACCGGCGGGTGGGTAATATTTTTTCATATCCGCTGGACCGTATTGCTCATAGTTTTGGGGTGGTTGTGATCTTCCTACGGCAGTGTTGTCGTGCATGCGAGATTCGTCCATTTTAAAAGATGCGTGTGAGTGCGTGTTTTTTTTGTAGAAATGAAACGGTTGTATACGACACGGCGGCTTAAGGCATTCGGTGGAAACACAACGTAAGCCTGAAAATCGTTCTCCGGCGGGCTTTATGGGATGTAAAAGGCACCAGGATGCAGACAGACTGGAGTACCTTCAGAAGCCAACAATGTTAGCTCAGCACCGCTGTAATGAAACAGAGAAAATAGATAGAAAACGGGAGCTCTATCAATCATGCGCTTCTTTTCCTGCTCAGCGGGTGACTTTTTTCCAGATCTCACTACAAGCTGTGTTTGTATTGCGTGCAGCAGTTTGCAATAGTACATTTTAAATAATGTACGCACGTGCACAACCTTAACGAAAATCGTTGCGGCCTGAGTAAGTGGTTTCCTCTATTATCTTATATTCGTGTGCAAACACCTGTCTCACGATATTCACTGCACCAATGGACGCTCGCTTGCCTTCGTAGACCTGTTTTGCTTTCGAAATGTGAATAGTGTAGAAAGGTGGCAAGCGCATAGGAAAGCTAAAAATACAGGCTTAAAGTATCTGGACAGCCTTACCATACGATTCACCAGTGCGGTGTTCTGCTTCCGTTGATTTATGATGGAACAAAATATGGTACGCTACAGCTTCTCTTTGGTTTTGAGACCAAGCGAGCGATTGTTGTATTCCAAATTGTTTACCATCACAAGAGGAGTGCGTGACGTTTGGATGGAGTTGCGTAGCAACTGTCATCTAGAAGTGTATCATGTATGAACGCGTGGTAGACAAACTCTTCATGTACCGCAATGTAGTAACATGAAATTTGTTTAATTTTTTACTACAGAACTTAAAAAAAATATACTAAAACTAAGTATAAACTCATAAACATTACTTAGTACAAAAGTTTTCGTATTTACTTCGCAATGCAATATTTTATTTAAGTCATATTGCTACATTTTGGATCACAACTAAAACGAGATCGATTATTCTTTGCAAAACTCTACATTTTCTACAACGCTTACCATATTTTACGTGATACGGAGAGAATAAAGATCTATCTTTATGACTTTATCGATATTCTTCAGACACTTTGTCAATGCAACGATACTCGGTAACTTATAAATTACACGTTTTAATACAACTGAAATCTACTCAATTAATTCACAGAATGTTACTTCAAAAGATCGGCAGTAGTTCATTGAGTTGTGTGATCAAACTTACAGCTAGTTTGGTTTGAAGTTACGAAACTAAACCTATTACCGAAGTATTTCAATGCTAAGCTCTAGACTGCTAGAAGAATGGTAAGGCAAAACGGTACTTTTAGTGCTGCTCTTACAAGAATCATTCTCTAATTCAAACTCAGAATTATCCTGGAAAGGGAAATTAATATAAGAAACACTGCTTTATGCTTTATCTGCTACCAAATTCTTACCTGTCCTACAAAATCTTTCCCGCTATGTTCCTCCGCAGCATCAACTGGTTTAACTTCCATGCGCGGCGAAGAACAAGTGTGCTTGTTGAACTTATCCTCACTTGCGTACGTCTCTAGACACGTGTCGCACTCATAATTTTGTGTGGCACACGAGGTCTTTCTGTGTCGTTTTAGAAGATCAGCACTGCAGTAAAATTAAAAAAAAATGAAAAACTAGTCCTTATTTTGCATAATCGAGCGTTTTTCATTACACTCACCTTTGGAAAGCTTTCCCACAGTTACCACATTTGAGCTCCTTCCCGGGCGTTCCTTTTCTATTATGAGACAACAGTAGGGCCCGTGCAATTTCATGACTATTGATGTGCTTCTTAAACAAATCGTAGAATTTGATCCTTGTGCCACAGGTACGACATTTAAACACTTTGTGATCATCGCGGACGTGTTGCTGAAGGGACGCCTCATCTAAGAACCACTCTCGGCAGATTTCTTCATACGGGCAAATCCATTTCTTTGACCCGTTTTTATTATCATCCTGTTTCGGTGGGATTACTTCTCTATCCTTCAGTTTGGTGTCTTCAGGTGGTGGATGCTCCTGGTCGAACAGGGTGCACTTTTTCACCCGTCCGTATGTAGCCACCTCTTGCTCTAACCGTTCGAGCGTAACTTTATCTGCCGGCCCTTTACATACCTTCAGACATTGCAACAGATTCACCAAATACGATCTTTGCTCTCCGTAAAGTGCTGCCAGCGGTTCACGGTTGCCCCGCAGTAGATATCCCATTCCATTGCAAAACTTTCGCATACATTGCAATTGTCTTTGATACTGATGGAACGTTACAAGCGCTTCCAAACAATCCATGCATACCTTATCCGGTAATAGATGGGAGAGATTGGCATGATCCTACTTAGTAGATGGTAGATAAACAACATTATGCTTTTAAACTTTTTACAGGAAAGAAAAGGAGGAATCAATCCTACCGCTTCGCCTAGCACAACTCCTGTTATCTCGGCCAATTTCTGTTCGATCGTACACTCCAGCTCGTCATGATAGCGATCGAAGGGTGTGAACAGCTTCTCGTCGGCAATCGATCTAAAGCAGCAGGCACACACATTGGGGAATTTTTGTAACCGGTAAACAATCATCTGAAGCACAACCGATGTGTCCTGTTTGGGAACGCCGGAATAGAAGGAAAATATTATCGATTATTTAGAGCAGCTGTTGAGACTTTATCACGGTCAATCTTACCTCTAACTCTTGTAATGCAGCAGTCACCCCACTGTACGTATGATCACATTCGGTTGACACATCATTTTGCTCAGCTTTGTGATACAATTGCTCCACAAGCCGTGCACGGGTTTGTTCGTCAATCTTCTGCTTTTTCGAAATAGTTATAAGCGAACCATCGATAACGCTTGGGATTGCTGAAAAATAAAGCATGATTAGCTCATTTGCCTGCCTACACTGTTCAGCAGAAGCGCACGCACCATCATGATTAAGCCGTCGAAGATTGTTGTTCCACGTACGCGGCGAATTTGCCATCTGATAATCATGCTTCTTGAAATGCACCGAGCATACGGCATCGGTTTTGTACGGCGTCCAATGTTCACCACGCTCACAAAACTGTATCCATTTGCCGCGCAACACATCATCGGCCGGGAAAGCGTGAAAGATGATGTCCAGTTTCCGCTTTCTAGCATCCGCCCGTCTGTTGCTACAGAAGGCAGCGGCACACTTTGAGTTGGGCATTTTTGTTTGTTTGTACTGCAACAGAAACAACGAGGGCAACATTTGCAACAATTGGGGTTTCCTCGTGCGGTTCCGGAAAACTGCTTACCTGGTGCTGATGCCTATAATTTCACGGTACACGGCACTAGCAAAAGCTTTGACCAGAAGACAAATTTAATCGGGAATGGAATTTGCGTGAAAAGCATTCAAAAGTTCACTGCAAACTGCACTGTTGAAAAATCGTAAACAAACCAGAAAAAAACACAGACAAACGGGTTTCTTCGTGGAATGCGTACTGGCAGCCATATTGAAATAGTGATATTGACAGTTACAAGCCCGGTGCAAATCACAAACACACATGAACGCAAGTATGATGGTTACACACTCACACAATCAACTAATGGTGCAACTTTCTAGGAACAAACTTAGGACGATCTGTTCTGTCCTGACACCATCTGGGACTTAAAAAAAAAACTAGGAAGCATCTACCTACTGATGGAACTGATGGTTAGGGAAGACTTGCTTGCTCCACACCAATCCGTAGAGGAGCACTGAGAGCATTTTGTAGCTCGGATATTGTCTCCCATCAGAAATTAGGAGCCATTACCATATCAGTTAAACGGTATCTACCTAGAAAAACAGAAGAAAAACAGGCTGTTTTGTCCAGTGACATTCTTCTAACATGACCAGCCGACATCGGTCTTCTCGAACGCGATTTATAAATTTTACAGAGTGCGTACATTTTTAGTGCGTAATAGTAAGAAGTAGTTTTATTTATGATTCCTTTTTAATGAAATCCGTTGCTAGCTGCAGCTACTATCATCCTTAATCCTTAAAAGAACATACGGAATCAAACAAAGAGTTTAATAGCTCTAAACTTACGACAAAGTAAGATCAAAATGGCATTCGGCTGGGACATCCCCAACCGCGTAAAACATCACCTCATCATTCATCCAACTTTTCTACCGCAATTTCATCATCCGATGTTGTTTGCTTATCAGTTGTTTCCTCGGTAGAGATTTCCTTTGCCGCACACTGATGATTGCTAAACTCTTCATTTGTTAGAAACACACCGAGACATGTGCCACAGACAAAGTTCCGTTCGCCGGAATGTGTCGTTTCATGGCGCCTCAAAAGTTCCTCACTGTGAAATGACAAAAAAATGGTAAATAGTGGCTTAAAGTAATCGTGTGACAGATAACCGGTTTTCCAGCACTTACCTATGGAATGCTTTCCCGCAGGTACCACATTTTGACACGCTTTTCGAGCCTTTTTGGTTGTGGCACAGCAACAGTGCGCGTGCGATCGCGTGACTCTCGATGTGTTTTTTGTAGAGATCGTAAAACTTAATTTTGGCACCGCAAGCACGACATTTGAAAATTTTATGATCATTACTGACGTGTGCCTGTAGCGCAGCTTCATCCGGGAACCATTCTCTGCATACGTCCGGATAGGGACAGATCAGTTGCATATTGGGATCCCCATCAACCACACGCTTCCGTGGTCGTCCGCGTGGTCTTATCAACTGTTCCGGCGTATAGCTATCGTCCGGATCGATCGCGACTGACGGCAAGCTTTCTATACTCGCCAACGTTTCCTCGTCAATCACTTCCTCGTACTCCTCGTCATTCGTAGCCGGATCCGCATCGTTCGCTGGTGGAAATCGTGGTGGCACGAACATGGTACACTTCACGATACGCCCATACGTTACAACCTCTTGCTCTAATCGTTCGAACGTAACCGTGTCATCCGGCCCTTCGCAAACGTTAAGACTCTGCAGAAGCTTCACCAGATACGGGCCTTGCTCTACGTAAAGCGTCTTTAATGGTTTTTTGTTTCCCTTCACCAAATGGGCCATTCCCGTGCTAAACTTTCGGAGACATTTCAATTGTTTCCGGTATTGGTAGAAGGTTACGATTGCTTCCATACATTCGCCGCACACTTTATCCGGTACCAGATGATGAATGCTCGTCATTTCCTGTTGATGATTTTGGTGAAAACAATATAATGTTATTCAGCACACGGAAAGAAAATGTATTTCGTTTAGCCGTACCCGTTGATCGAATGGTTCGTCTATGATTTCCTCCACCATCTGCTCGATCGTACACTCCAGCTCATTATGGTACGTATTAAATGGGGAGAATAAACTCTCGTCCTCGATGGGCTTGAAGCAAAGTGTGCATAAATTGGGAAACTTTCGCAAACAGTACACCGGTTTGTCCAAACATTTTGGTAGCTTATTCTACGGGGAGAAAATGAAGTAGAAATTATAGGTTCGGGATATGAAAAATTTAAAACGCAACTGGCAAACATGATAACGGATATGCGCGTTACTATTCAAAAATCGTGTGAAGATCGTGAAGCCGTTGTGTAGTGTCCTGTTAAGTAATTTACAACAAACACAAGCACCTACCTTCATCGAACCAATATTATATACGTCCTCATACGAATGGTCGTTATCTCGCACCAACGAGTCCTTGCTGTACAGCTCATCCAACAGCTGTTGCCGAGCTTTCTCGTCCATTCTTCTTTGCTTCTCGATCGGTATAGCTTTACCCTTCCAAATCGATGGTACCGCTGGATGTCAGTATCGAACGAAAAGGAAGTAAAAATCCATCATTAATATCAACAGTAAACTCGCGACCCGCAAACCTGATCCTTACCGGTCAAATTTAGCCTCCGGAAACTGCCCGTACCACGCGTTAACATTAGCGGCGAATTTGCCATTTGATAGTCTTCCTTTCGGAAATGGGTGGAGCAGATGGCTTCATTCGATTTCGGTTCCCAGCCCGGTTCGCGTCTACAAAACTTGACCCACTGCTTACGCAGTGCCGGATCACGCGGAAACGTGTGAAACACGATGTCTAGCTTTAGCTTCCGAACATTTCTTCGGTTGTACGCACAAGCGGCTGCCGCACACGTTGAGTTTGTCATTGTTTTTGTTTGCTACCTAATCAGAGGCAAGCATAGTTGTTATTATACTGTAATACATTTTTTTATGTGTGTGGATAGCTTCTACGTACCAATCGCGCGTTCCTGGGCAGACAATAACATCAAGTGCAGCGAAAAAAAAATAAAGAAAAGCTAGATTTTCGTGGTAGAATTGTGATGAAAACGTTTGGCTTTCGCGTTTTGTTTTCGTTTGCCTGAACTTCGTCAAAACGCTCGCGCAAGTAGAAGAAAAAAGGAAAGAACATTTTGACAGCAGCGTGTAAAACTGTTTGGATGTGTGTGTGTGTGAGTGCTTCCGTTTGTTTGGAATTTGTATAGCAGGTCGAACACTAGCAAAAATCTTCTTCTTGAGCGTTTGACAGGATATATTACCGTTAAATTTAAATGTTTGTGTAAATAATTCATCAGTTTCGGTAGTTGCGAACAAAATCGCTTGTAGGCGGCTTTCGGGTCAGGATTATTCAGATTTGTTGCATTTCAGTTGTGTGAGCTGTTTTTTTCTCTACCTCCTCACTGCAGGTGTCGGTTGAAGTAGCTCTTCCCGATGTCGATCTCCTCTCTCGTGCTTCCTACAGGATATCTTCCTACAAGTTGCGGCACACACGAGTGTAGCGCATATCACGTAGATCATCTTTTACCCTGCTCACTCTGTCATCATTTTACAGATAAAACATAGTTCAATTATCATTGCATAATGTACTTATTCATAAAAAAAAAACTAAAATCTTCACAGTATTTGGTTCCCCACCTTAATCAGATTGCAATCTTGCAAGCCATGGATTTCGCTGTGTCTTAAATTACCCACAGCCGAATAAGCCAACGCTTATGCTTGCGTGTGTTGGAGGCACGATTCCAGTCGAGATTTGCACCCATAACGGGCGAGATACGTTGATCAGCCCTAAACTAGGGCAATTATAATATATTACCAGGTGAAAATTAATTAAGTAGTACAAAAAAAGGTGGCTTAGGCGAGGATGAACGTTTGTGAGGTCACATCCAAACCGATCTCCGAGAAGAAAATCTCAACAGTGCACATCGCTCAAAGATTGGAAACTATTTGATTGCGTATCTCAAAGCAGTTCAATCTGAAGTAAACCAATACCTTCGGTAGATTGGTTTGTAGTGTCAGTCCTTGAATCATTCCATTCATTTGGTTCTACATTCTGGCTGTTTGTCTAAAAATTAAATTAATTTGGTAAGTAAATATTGCAAATTTTGTTTTTACCGACATTTACTGGCCAATGTAAATACCTTAATATTACTGCTGCTGCCGCCCAATAAAATATCCTTAGGTGTTGCAATGCTTGTTTTCGACATACATTGATGACTACGGAAAGCCAGATCGCTACCGTATATACCAAAACAACCGCCACACACAAAATTCCCTGTCGCATTTTTTTTCTTTAACCGTTTGGGGCGTTGAGCTGTATCTTTACTGTAAGAAAATAGGTAATAGCGTTTAATATTTGCTTCTCCTTTACAATCAAATTCGTTTCTTCCATACCTTTGGTGCGCTTTCATTTCCACAGCTGTTGTACTCTGCTTGTTATGGGACAGCAGTAGAGCACGCGCGATCGAGTGACTCTCCATGTGCTTTTTGTAGAGATCGTAGAACGCTATCTTAAAGCCACAGACATGGCAAGTGAAAGTTTTATGTTCCTCGCGCACATGCTGTTGCTTTGCAGCGTGTGAAATGAACCATTGTTTGCATACATCCACGTACGGGCAGGTGTGCAGCTGTGTAGACTTGTTCTTATCGTTGCTCTTCGTTGCTTCTTCGTTAGTCTGTTGGCCTGTTTGGAGTGACGACTGTGAGCTTGGGGTGGGACTTGCCGATGCAATCTGTTCTGCGGTGCTTTCGGACAGTACGCCTTGTTCCGTGTTCGACGGACACAGTTCGATCGACATTCCATCTTCAGCAATTTGTCTGTATGCGTTGGCCATCGAGTTGCGCTTTACAGTCCCGTACGATGTCACTTCTTCAAGCAACTGTTCCAACGATTGATTGACCCGTGTGCCTTGGGCTGTATCGAGATGTTTAAGAATGTTCACCAAATACGACCCATGATCTTGGTACAGATTTTCCAACGGTTGTTCATCTCCGTACAGCAGATGTGCGATTCCGGTGCTGAACTTTTTTATACACTCCAGCTGTCTTTGATATTGGTGGAACTCTATTATCCTTGTCACACATTCGTTGCACACTTTGTCCGGCAACAGGTGTTGTACGTCGCTGCGATCCTAGAGGGAGGCAAAAAGGGAAGAAATATTCATCAGTTCCGGCCGAAGGTATCTGAGAATGTTATCTACCTCTTGACTCATGGGATCACCAGTTAACTCATCAAACTTCTGCTCGATTGTGCACTCTAGCTCTTCGTGGAAGTGTGTGACTGGTACGAAAAAGTTCGGATCTTGTATGATTCGTAAGCAAAAGGCGCAAACGTTGGGATATCGTTGCAGGAAAAAGATACTTTTCCGGCATCCATCCACAGGACCCTAGCAATCACAGATGCAACATCAATGGTCAGTTCTTTCTGCATAGTACATGATTAATGGAGACCTACCTTCTTTTCCGTTTCCGTTACGACCTTTGCTTCACTGTACGTGTGATCATTCCCCAGTGGTGGTTCATAATCGTCATTATCGTCCACAG
>KZ062899.1:0-44172 GCA_002091835.1 Anopheles maculatus
GTCCTGCTAGAGGATATCGTGTACTCATTGCCACTGTTGCATTGTAGTACGTGGCGCGAGATGAAATGGTCCGAAATTGTGCTTCATCGATGGCTTACAAGCCGCGTGTGCCGTCTGGGCGGCACTACTTCCTAATAGTGCGCGGTGTTGGTGATTGCACGGTCACCGTAATTGCGGTGCCTTTTGACGTGATCGCAGCCGCCAGCGCCGCCGCACTGTTGCTGCTGATCGGCACAGTCACGACACTGACGACGGGCCCGATAATGATGCTGCTGCTGCTTCTGACGATGATGATGATGATGACTCTTCTGGTGGCGAGTATTCTTTGCCGGCTGTTGCGGTTGCAGTTGCAGTCGATCTCCGGATGCTCCCAGTAACTCGTATCGCTGTTCGTCCAATTGCTGCTGCTTCGACGATACTAGCTGCATCATCTTCCACGGCAACAGCAGTCAGATCCCTGGTAGGCGCGTAGACTCTTCGACTGTTTTTCGGCGTGTGTGTAGTTGTGCAGTTGACCGTCAGAAATCGTCGGTGCATCCAGCCGAAAGCGAAACAAGGGAGAAAGAATGAGAATGAAAAAAAAATTAAAAATATTTATTAAATCGTGACCAATCAATATCACACAATTTCCCGCCGTTCCGTGTGTTGGCTCGGCAGCAACACACAGTTGACCAAACGATCGTAACCCTTTCATTCCCCATGGCACTCATCCAGCAAGCCTGGTCCCTGGTGCGTCCCCGGGGGTTTTCGGTCGGTTTCGGTCGGTTTGCTTTTGAGGTCTTCCACTGGAAACCGCAGTCCGTATGATCTTCATGGGCGGATGTGTTTCACTATCGCCGCCACCATAAACATATTTATATATGTGTTTCTTTTCTTCCAGCGAACGCGTGGAAGTGTATTTTTTCAGTAAGTGAGTTTTTTTGTGTGTATTACTGCTGCAGTTCTCCCACTGCGGTTATTGCAGCCTGAATCAGACACTCTCGATCGTGCGTTAAGTGGGACAGACTGAAGTTACACAAAAAAAACGAAAGAAAGAAGCTTTTAGGGGGACACGGTCGGACCCTGGTGGCGGAATTTCTTCCTCACGATCTTCGATCGATTCAATCTACACGTTCCCGGTGCAACTTTAACCGGGCGGGATGAGACGAATAATGAGAATGGGAGAAGCTGCAACTTCACAACAACAAAAAACAGCACATTCCGAAAAGCTTAACCCAAAAGTGAGATATTTATACCTTTGGCACCGTTGCTTCTACCACAACCGCCTTCCCACTGCTCAGTAGTAGTTGCCCATCACATCCCGAACTCCCAATCCCAATGTCGCCCGGATTCTGCGCGTACGTGGTGCCGCGCAGTGCAGACAAACCAGCACTCGAATCATTTCAACACGATCGGCAATTCGCCTTTTTTCTTAAGCAGGGAAGATCTTGCCATCATTACGATGGAGTTCCTCTACCGGTGATTTCTGCTTTCCGTTCGCCGGTCCCCACGGTACCGTCCCCACACCAGGGCTAATTGATACGTAAATTGCACGACTAATCGCTTTGCAATTGTTTCCCCGCGCAATGGAACCAGCTGCAAAACAGGGTTGGTGTTGCATCGGCGTACATAACTTGAACCTGAAGAAGTACCGGGACTGTGTTGCTGTGTTGGTAGTTTTCATGTCTTTTTGTTTCGTGTGGTGTCGATTCTTGTCTTGCGTGTTTTTTTTCTGTTTTTTTTTTGAGCTGGTAAGAATCTTTCAGGCCTGTTTTAATGTCTATTAAACTTTTCTTTTTGTTTTACTTGCTTGACTGGGCTCCTTCACCGAGACTGGGCACGACTTTTGGCAGGAAAGTCTTAGCTCACGACTGTAACCCCACGAACTGGCGATCCGATCGATTTGTCACCGTATCGAGGACGCATTTGGCTTAAAGGGTTGGCGCGTTGCTGTTGCGACATTGGAATTACAGATTTCGGTGTCGCGACAAACGTCAACCGTTGCTGTCGGCGAATGGTCAAGGTCCCGGATAACCACCGTGAGACACCGGCAAGAACGCGTTTCAGTGCGTACAACGAATTAAACTGACTGGCTTTGTTTTTAATGCTATGCTCCTTGCTTAAGCGCTTTTAACGTGGCTTCAACAAAAGCACGTCAAGTCTAGCGGAGATAATCCCTGCACGGTTATATCGGGACGCTCCTTAAATGGTCCTACTTAACCGAACCTTCCGTTGGAAAATACATGTCACCCGAGTGGCGAACGCCACCAGCTGGATATCCTCATCAAAAACTATTTACTTTTAGTTCTGCCATAAGTTTACCATTCTATGCCACAACCACAGCGAGTGGCACACGTTCAAGCGTGAACCCTCCCCCGGCCAGCGAAAGCTTTGAAAATGCCTAGCGAAGTGCTATTAAGCGAATAAAAATAAATGCATTTAAGGGTTCTCCCGGTTAATTCGTTTTTCTTTACTCGGGGCGCGAGTCAACCCCGTGCTGGGAGCGGTTGTAAGACACACCAAAAACATGCACAGCAACACGCAAACCTGTTACAGTCGCGAGCGGATCATCATACCAAGCGGATTGCGTTCGATTCCGGTGTGGAGGTTTAAGTAATAAGCGAGTACGGTGCCCCGAGTGCCATTCGCACGGCGAAACACACACAGCCAACACACTAAACCGGCATCTGGTTTAGCGGCGGTCGTGTGTAAAGTCGCATAATTTATGTACTTAAGCGTTAATACCTCGCAGCTCCGTTGCCGTCCGCGCTCTCGACCCGGATTACATGGTACTTAAGGCGGCAACCAATATAACGACCTCAATCGCTAAAGCGCAACACAAAACCTGGTGACGAAGACGTTCGATACGTAGCAGACCGTAGAGGACCGAATGGAAATGAAGGTGCAGGATCGGCTACGAATCAAATAAACTGTGGTAGAGTACACCTACTGGGGTAGGGCGACAGTGGTAGAGGTTTCTGTATAAAAAGCGTGGAATAAAAATATGTGTGCGAACCAAATAAACTGTGGTAGAGTACACCTACTGGGGTAGGGCGACGGTGGTAGAGGTTTCTGTATAAAAAGCGTGGAATAAAAATATGTGTGTTTAATATCGCTAAATCGACACCACATCCAAAAATGGCCAATCTACCACCGTCTTCGTAGATCTCGTCCGCGGTGTGGAGTCCGTACCAACGGAAAGAGTAGAGCGCGCAGTTAAAAGTAAGAAATATTGTCTGGCCGGTAATGGGGATAAGTAGAAATAATATAAAATTTAACCATGGTGGCGCAAACATATTGGGACAGGGTTGGTCAGAGTTTGAACACCTCCAACGAACCGGTACTCGTTCCTCGAGACGGGTGTGTATTGACATTTTTCTTCATCGAACCCTTGCAATCAAGCATCGCTGTCACATGATACAGTGTGTGCGTGGTTTCGATCCGCGACTCCATTCGATAGATTTGATTCCACGGAGGTTCAGGTTTTCCTTTTTATCTACTGATGGTTTTATAAGTAATGCTCTTGTGATTAGTTGGGTGTGCCCAAAAGTATTACAATCAGCGTTATCTCGTTTGAAAAATATTAATTGAAGGAAATAGACTAGTGCTGTCCGATGCCCGAAGCGGCTCCTGGTTTCACACGGCAGGAGCAGTTTTCGAATCCCGTCCGGACCAACTCCCCGTACGCAAGACACCTAGGACCATCCGACTTTGGATAAAACTAGATCTCTCGAAGACGTTCAAAGAAGAAGAACTGGACTCTTTAACTGTACCAATAAAAATTACTCAAATATTGAAATGCCGCAGTTTTTATGGTATATAAAAAAAAAACAAGCAAAAACTTTCAGTCACACCTTATACTTTCTTTCATTCCGGACCTGAATTGATGCAGGGTCCGCATAAAGTGAGATAATTTGACTTAGAGCCTTTGCTGGGCAGTGCGATAAAAGTTGCGTCAACTAAGCAAACGTTCAGCCTATGCGCAGGCATGCGGTCCAGTTGCCGCACAGGTTCGTAGAATATGTACACCAAGAAGGCAAGACAAGAAACCTGAATCCTCTTGCATTTCCCCCCAGGACGCTCGGCTGGTGCCGCCGGGCCAGTGCAGCATCACCTTCATCATCATCAGCATCCTGCTCGAGGACCTGCAATCTTTCAGAGGTTGGCATTTGTGCTGATGAGACAGTCGGAACGTCAATAGTTGCAGAGCTCATCCACCCGATGCCAAAGGAAAGCAAAGCCTTGGGATGCGACTGGATGGCTGAGGAAGAGCAACGGGTAAGCGCGAAAGCAATCATTATAAGCCCATCACAGTCCGCAAGCGCGCCAGCAAACACCACATTTGCAACACTTTGCGGTCCGATCAGGCGTTACTTTAAGCGGGAAGATGGGAAAAAGAAAAACGGAAAATTGATGGAGCAGCAGATTGGTGAAGCAGAAATAAAAAAAAAAAACCGGGCCCATCATTAATAGTGGCGTAAACGATACCGCCCTTCCACAGGCCGATTTTGAAACACCTTCTGCTCGGATACAGTGTGCGTATCGGACTCTAAAAGCGGGGCGCGCGCTTAAAGCAGGTTCGTATGCGCACAGTGTTGATTCATTTCTATCGCACAGAAGATCAGTTTCATTAAACTTTCAAGATCGCGCGAATTTTGCCATTCAGATGGAAACAGTGATCAATAAATAGTTTGCTAATATGATCTAGCAAGCACTAATAGGCAGATTAATATAAACTGTTTCAGATCATGCACACACAAAACAGCTCTACTCTTTGCAATAATTTACTGCTAGTTTAAATGTAAATAAGACTTACTACAGAGCCTATATTAATCAGAGCCTAGTTTTCCTCCCGACTTATGGCAAAGCTTTTTGCTGTCGACAAACAAGATAAGGTTCCTCCTTTTAGTAAATAAGCAAACTTCACTGAAACTTCACATACAAATGTCCTGTAACGGGGAGGGGCTCATTATACTGTTTCTTAAGCTCTTGAGAAGCGAGATACAGCAGCGGGCAGCCATCAGCATATGATTCTATTATAATTAATTCTATGCTTAGATTCAACCAGTTATGTAAATGATGTTTCGCATCGCCGCGAAAACAAAAACCCATTTAAACCCAACTATTTAAACCCAACCAATGGGCTGTAAAGGCCTATTCCTCTACTACACACCACAGGGCATCCGGGGGCGGAACGCTAAGAAGCGAAAATATGCAACCTACCGTACTACGCGCAATCGCTCAAACCGTTCCCGCGCCCAACAACGCCCGAAGAGTGAAGTGTGACGTCGTGCGCACACACAACACTTTCCATCCACCTTTTTCCAGCGTCCAGCTTCAACTGTCCGTTGACAGAGGCACTACACTACTGCCGGGGATTTGGTCACACACATCAAGGGGGAACAAGGTGGTGCATGTGTGCGTTCCACTCGCTTCCTTTTACCGCGCTCGAAGGAAATCCGATCTGATGGCGATTAGAGCGCCACGGTGCGACCGTACAAGAACTGAACGGTCGATCGGGAACGTGAATGTGCCCGAGCCTCTCGCTACTACCTTCAACAATTGCTGCCCTTAAAATGCAACTCACGCAGCGGTTCGTCAACGTGCAGCAACCGATGCTGCCCCGTTACGCAACGGCAGCAGTAACGGCGCTGCCAACATGGCCCCCGCGCGCTACCCTGAAGCTGTTCGTGCATTACGCAGGGATAAGAATGTGTGTGTCTGTTTGTATGTGGCAAGATGGAGTGTGACGCGAATCCACCCTTTCCTGTCACGACGCAGTAATGCTATGTTGCACACCCTGCATGTTTTCGGACGATGCTGCGTGCAGAGAGAGAGAGAGAGAGAGCTGATAGAAGGATGGCCGATCTGCACCGCTCGCTCGTCATCCGTTTTTCGCACACAAAATGGGAAAGGGATGGGTCGCCCCGGTGCGGGCGGCTTCGTTTGGCTTTGTAGCGAAAACTAACACGACGCCTAAATATGATTTAGCCTTCGCTTAGTACAGGGGACCGCGACGGGTCATGAAAGCCATTAGACGCGTGAGATTCGCGGCATTTAGACGAAAAGGTTAAAAGCGAGCGGTGTGAGTGTGTGTGTTTGGAATTGTGCGGCCCTTAAGTTCAGTAGCTTTTCGAAGAGAACAAGCAAGCCAACCAGCTATGGACAGCGAACGAACGGTGGAGGATTATGATGATCCCCGGGTGCTATAGTGCATTTGCTGAAACCTATCATTTCGTGCACTCACTCATGCGGTTACACGCGATTTACATGGAGGGGGAGGGGAACATGGCCAATGTGGCAATAATGAAATTACTAAATACAAATTATCTGTTCACAGCACACACACACACGCTGCCGGGGATTTGGTCACACACATCAAGGGGGAACAAGGTGGTGCATGTGTGCGTTCCACTCACTTCCTTTTACCGCGCTCGAAGGAAATCCGATCTGATGGCGATTAGAGCGCCACGGTGCGACCGTACAAGAACTGAACGGTCGATCGGGAACGTGAATGTGCCCGAGCCGCTCGCTACTACCTTCAACAATTGCTGCCCTTAAAATGCAACTCACGCAGCGGTTCGTCAACGTGCAGCAACCGATGCTGCCCCGTTACGCAACGGCAGCAGTAACGGCGCTGCCAACATGGCCCCCGCGCGCTACCCTGAAGCTGTTCGTGCATTACGCAGGGATAAGAATGTGTGTGTCTGTTTGTATGTGGCAAGATGGAGTGTGACGCGAATCCACCCTTTCCTGTCACGACGCAGTAATGCTATGTTGCACACCCTGCATGTTTTCGGACGATGCTGCGTGCAGAGAGAGAGAGAGAGAGAGCTGATAGAAGGATGGCCGATCTGCACCGCTCGCTCGTCATCCGTTTTTCGCACACAAAATGGGAAAGGGATGGGTCGCCCCGGTGCGGGCGGCTTCGTTTGGCTTTGTAGCGAAAACTAACACGACGCCTAAATATGATTTAGCCTTCGCTTAGTACAGGGGACCGCGACGGGTCATGAAAGCCATTAGACGCGTGAGATTCGCGGCATTTAGACGAAAAGGTTAAAAGCGAGCGGTGTGAGTGTGTGTGTTTGGAATTGTGCGGCCCTTAAGTTCAGTAGCTTTTCGAAGAGAACAAGCAAGCCAACCAGCTATGGACAGCGAACGAACGGTGGAGGATTATGATGATCCCCGGGTGCTATAGTGCATTTGCTGAAACCTATCATTTCGTGCACTCACTCATGCGGTTACACGCGATTTACATGGAGGGGGAGGGGAACATGGCCAATGTGGCAATAATGAAATTACTAAATACAAATTATCTGTTCACAGCACACACACACACACGCGATGCTGGAGGTCCATGGGAACAACTCGGGAAAGATTCGCTTTAAAACCATTTTTAAACATCAAATCCACACATGCAATTACGACAATGTTGCGCCGCATGAAATGGAATCTCCCTTTCGCCAGCAAAGGCTCCATATACTCATGGGAAAATCTAAACACACAAAACTTGCCAAGCTCATATCTCGCCTGTCAGGGAAAAAGTCCTTTAAATTTTACGCGCACATAAAACCGGTCACGGCCACAAATTATGACTCCCGTGGGAATGGTACACGAACTGGCAAAGAAAATCTGTTGTTGGACAGGCAAGATTTGCAAATGCGTATCCGGGCGGTAGTAGTTTCACCAGCGTGTTTAGCATATCGCACGCGTGCTCACAGGTCCTTTCGCTCGGTACTCACATCTACCGAACGACCAGCGGCAGACTTGCGGCACCGAACGTTAAGAAATACTGTGTACGCATACTGAACTCCCGCTGGACCTTGCGGAGCATGAAGCACAACCACCGGAAGTGAATGTAGATTTCATTTTTACTTAGCAAACCATCGGTGGGCAAGAAATCCGTGCTAATCTGTCGCGTTAGAGCGGAAATATGCTAGTGAATGTGTCCCGCGGGGGTCTTAAGTCTTAGTTGGGCTAAAAATGAAACCTCTGTCACCTGGGCAGGCAAGACACACAAATAATTGAACTGTACTGTGTGTGAGTTAATGTTAAGATACGCCCAGCCCGTTCTGTAGTAATGAGAAGGAAAACATTCGTTGGACTTATTTTGCATTATATGGCTGAATACTACAAGTATTAATCAGTATAATATAGCACATTTGGAAATACATGTACCACACAAATAGGTTTTTGTGTAAAACATTCTCCAGGCGCCAATTTCTTACGCGCATTCTCCACCATATGTACGAAATTCCCAATTCCATTCAAAATTACTCTCGTCTGCTTGTGCAACTTTGTGTGCAACCCTTCACAACGACAAATAACCAAAATGAAACGAACTTGGAAAACAAAATCCCACAAAAGAGAACGACCCTCCGGTACGGTAAACCAGCAACAGTCAGTGGGAAAAATGTTATCACCTTGTTTACGACCCCGAGAGGCAACTTGGTATGGGGTTTTGGCAGATGGATCATCACATTACATACGTCGCCCGTCTCGTTGGTTCGGTTGACCATGATTCGATGACCGGTCGGCAACAATGTTAGCCACAGAACCCACAAAACGGTGCTTGAACCGTAACAGTGCTCGGCGAGATGCAAAGGTTGTAATACACCGCTGCGTCCAATGGGGAGTTTTATTTTGCCACACCAACATTTGCTAACTACAAAAACGTACAACCCAAACTGTCCAACCATCAACGGATGTCACCGAGCGACAACGATGACGGCCATCCGATTTGCGAGGGATGTCAATGCGTCACCACTCCTAGCTGCAGCAGCCAAGCCAAGGCCCACCACTACTGTTCGCTTTGCCGCTTTATCTAGCACATACCGACCGACGGCACGTCGAGCCGTCGAAAGGCAGCGATACGGCATTGCTTAAAAGCTTTCCTAGCGTCGTGGTACCCTGTGCACCACGAACGCGCCACGCGGCACTGTGCGCCGGGTTTCGCCTACTTAGCTTACCGCTGACATTCGACGTCATGAAAAGTGTCAACATTTTGCCTGCCTTGCTCAACTGTCGTTAGTTGGCTTTGGGACCCATTCCCTGGAACAGCCACAGCGCTGTCTGTGTGAGCGCGCGCGCGAGCCAACTCTCGAGGCGCTCTCGAGACAAATCGCTTCGAGATGGACAAGCCAAGATAAGCGCCACCGCAAGACACTTCTCCCAACAGTGGTGGCTGGGTGACTGCGTACCCTTTACAAGCTTTTGAGTCCGATGTAAAAAGACATCGAGAAACAATGTCGCAACCGGCGGGAATAGTGTTTACTGGGAGCCGAGCTTAAGGAGTTGGAAGATGGCACAGCTAATATGCAATTTACCACTCCAGGAGGGATGGGTAACGGCTATCGGTTGCAATCCAGCGTTGCCCATTTCTGGCCCGGGTTGTTGGTAGATATCGCTAGCTGCATATCTCATTTCTAAATAGCACCCAAACGGCGCACAAAACAGGTTCATCCAGCTTTTTCGATGGTGTGTGCAGTGTGCGATGAGCTCCGATAGCCGGTGCAGTGCGCTGATGCGGGCCTATGCAGACAAGAGTGCAAATAATTCAAATCTCAACCTAAACAGGTTTGCACGCGTCATAAGAGCAGTTGGCAGATATCAGAACACCGATGTCAGGTCCCACTGGGGAGCCAACCGGAGAGCATGCAAAGTAACCAAATATCTCTTCTATCGCATCTACCCTTCGCCATGAATGGGAACTTTCGAGGAGTTGTGCGCGGTTGAAGCCATCCAACGTTCGTTGGGGCTCGGTGAGCTGTTATTTATACGTTGCCCCGTTCGTCGAAGCGCCATCAACCACAAGCTCCGTCAAATGGGACGCGTCGACGAAAACAAAAGTTGCCACAAAATGCCCATTTTTGCACCGATGGTGCAGGTGGTGGCTGCAGTTTGGGTTGGCGTGGGATCTGTGGTTTGCAGCGGATCTACGCGGTGCTGGGAAAAGTCGAACTGTTTAGTAAACCCCGACGACCAAAAGCAGCGCCGAGTTCCCGGGAAGAAGGCATTGCTCGTACGCTCGAAAGCTTACTCAGCAGCAGCAGCAGCACTGTTTCATCCACGATGACCGCCGAAAGGTGGACGAGAATGTCAAGAAAATGAGTAATAGTACACCGTACCGTGTTTGGGGGCGCTGGCTGGAGCTGTCAGCATTCTGGAGAACCCCGGTTCGCATAGAACGTTACAAATGCTCACAATCGGAAGGGAACCATCATGTTTTACCTCCGGAGAAGTGTCGTCTGGTTGCGACAGGTATAAAGCTATGGAGATTAATTTGAAGAATGACATTCCATTCGTTGCGGTTGACGAGCAGTTGTGGTTCTTATGCAGTTTCTCATTAGAATCGTACCGTGCCGGTAGGGCAACAACAAACCCAAACACCGGTAGCTAAATTAATGCATTATGAGGTTTTTTCTTCGCCCGGGGGCATTAGACAGGGCAAGGGTTAAAACCACGCAGGGTAGTAAATTATTTCAAACATACAATTCGACCTTTGTCGTAGAAGATGGATACGGTTCATTGCTACTTTCGGTGCGATTGCAACGGGTCGCAGGAACGCACCGAAATTGTGTACCGAATGCAATTTACTTACGAAACTATCCAACCGTTTGTTGCGATGTTATTCAAACAATCGAAAACATGACTGAACTAGAGAACACGAGACGTGGAGACGTTTACTCCACGTTTGAAAATGGTTCCATTCCTCGTTGGCGAGATAAAAAGAATTATCTGTAGACCCTTGAGGGGTATTGAAACTGAAAGCGGACTAATGTTCCACTTCCGGTGATGATGATGATGCCTTCCGAGCAACAGTAAATCGGTTTCCGAACTACACGAAGGGCCGCCCGATCCTGACAGTCGGAACAGCATGACACACCATTTGCTGGCATTGTGTCTATTCTATGCGGGAATGCAAAAACGGACCTACAATTGGTTTGAAATTGTTCTTCAAAGACTGCAAACGACATCAGAACACTAGGTGGGTGCTTTCACCTTGTCCAAAAAGTACCGAATATACGAATTCCAAAATCCAACGAACCAATGAAACGGTTCCATTCGCCCGGTTGATTGTCATTCCGATGTGTGTGTGTACGGTGATGTGTGAGCGGTAATGAAGACCCCCTCCCAGGGTTTGATTGCGAGACCAGACGGTTCTTCCACAACGGGACACAAGGCGAAAGGTGCTCGTTAAGCAAAGCATATCATATATCCGCACATATCGAAGGCAAGATACATTTCCTGCAATTACCGTCCGGACGGACGGCGAGAGAGACAGAGAGTGCATGAGCGATAAGCGAGGAAACAAACATGACATCAGCAACGGGACATAAGCGCATACCGGCAGGACACCAGGACACCTTGAGGGGGTTCATCATTCACTATTGCCACCTTCGGGCCAGCCAAAGAATGCTTCTTGTCGAGCCTCGCGCGTGTATGTCCTCAGACCGGTACGATCTCGATGTTTATCGCTCCGATGATATTCAGCGGATAATACAGATTCTTGCACCGGACCTGTGTCTGGCAGGCTATGGTTCCAACGACATGCTAACGTCATTTCGGTCCGTACGTACGGTGATACCCAAAATCCCATCTAATGCTGGCTACTTCCCGGTCCAGACGTACAACAGGCGGCCCGTAAAAAAAAACCCATACTAGCTTTATAACTTTGAGTAATAAAATATTTTCCCAACACTTTCACCATCACACCCCCAGGAAATGCACATCACAATGGATCCTTTGCTTGGAGACTAGATCGGGATGGGGTTGGCAAAGGTTCCATAAAAACCTCCAGACGGGTAGTTATTAATTCGACAAACTACATCGAGAGACTAGACGAATAGTGGGACGCTACTGGACGAAATTCCTATCCGAACGGTCAACTTTTGTTTGGCAGCCGTAGGACATTCCCACACTTCACTTTGCTCCAAACACTGATGGACTGGTACATTCCAGAATAGGAAAAGGTTTTTGTAGAAAAAAAAACAAACCTCCTAGTCACCAGCCACTTTGCGTTGGGTGAGCCGACAGGACATTCGCCGTTTCATCGTCCATCACTGTTCGTTTCGTTAAGTCAAACCACTGAATGGACGAACTCTTCATTGTCTAGCGTCCCATAAAACAGAGGCTGAGTTCGGTCGGATAGAGCTCGGCATCAGTTGAACTCGGTCGGTGAAATATACTCTCATCACCATCATCATAATCATTAAAAAGTCCTTCTCCGTGCGCTGTTGTCTTCCAAGCTACCCAGTCATAATAATGCAGGGATTGTAACATCATTTAGAAGAAGAAACAAAAAAAACGAGCATTAAAAAAGTTCCATTTTCTACCGGGCACCTAACTAAGGGTAACCAAGACACGGACGTATATCCGTATCGAGCCCGTGATATCCGGGGTTTGAAAGTACTAACCAAACCAGCGTGCACCAGCGTAATTCAAGGGTTTTCCGTCTGAAACCACTGAAACTAGCAGACGTAGACGACGAGACACCACTGGAGAAGGAGGTAAAAGTCGTAGTAAATTAAAAATTAAAAAAGGGAGCAAAACTAACAAAAATGCTCGTATGGAAGGGTGCCGTAACTTTCCAAACTGCTCGACAATTGAAATAAAAAAAATCCCTCTCCCATAAGCCATAGCTTCCCTATCGCACGGCCAAAGGGACACCGTGAAGGTTTGTAATGGTGCGGTGAGTGCACTTTTTGCCTACCCTAGAAACCCCAACCGCAGGGCTAAAAAAGGATATTAAATGGAGAACACCGGTGCTGGATCATGCTGGATACAATCTCGAAACTGACCGAGCCCGCTGTACGTGTGTGCGGTTCGGGAGAGTAAAGTGAGTGGACTATATCCTAAAAGTAAATCTTAATCCCGGGTGAGATTTAACACATACCGCATTACCTTGCGGCTCCGGTCCCTACTGCATCACTCGTGTCTCTATAGGTACTTGGTCGGAAATCCCTCTGCATTGGCCATATTATTTCATGTTCATTTTCGGTATTTGCAGTAAATATTAGCAGAAATAATAACCCTTTCAGCTTGAGGTTTTGCTCGTGGGTTTTGGGTACAGCATCTCAACGTTAAGAGCTGGTAGTACTACTGCACCGGTTTGTGTGTCGTGTTGTAACTTAATCCGTTCCCAGTACGGCGCGTCACTCTACAACCGAATGTGAATCGATATGGAAAAGGTCTCTAGAAATTATTGGTGATTGTAACGCCCAGCGAGAGCGAGATGCAAAAACAGAATAGTAAAAATTGCAATCGGTTCGTGAAAAAACGCACAGACTTTGAGCAAAAGGACATACAAAAATACAGTCCAACAGGAAAGCACGGTCGAACTATTATTCATACACAGCGCAAGAGATCTTCGTCAGGGAAAATGGTGGTCGCTGGTGAAGCAAATAAAAAAAAAAACGAAAAATCAGTTTCCGGAAAAATCCGCAAAAGCACCGAGAGTTTTTAAGCTCAATGATGGATTTCCATAGACCTCACACTCGGCTCCTGCCCGGTTTTTGTGTTAAACCCCGACCAGTGTGTTCCGGATTTTCGTTGTATCCGTTTTTCTTCGCTACGATGACACCATTTCCAATTTGGTTTTTTTGCGCCCCTCTCGTTCTCTGTTCGTTACACCCGCACTTCCCATATTTCCGTGGTTTTCAGCACTGGGACACTTCAACGGAAGCGTTATTTGCGTCCTTATGATCGGACCCGGCATCGACGGTTGAAATTGAGCCCTAAAAACCCAATATTTCATCTCGGCAAGGCACACCACACAACACGCGGGGACGAACCAACTCGTCCTGCAGCTATTTGCAAACGGCTTTCTGCAAAATGTGAAGAAGTCGTCTACCCCATCAGCCGGCTAACCTCGTGGCACGGGTTTCCCCAAATATCCATCATGTCTCGCTCTTCGACGTACTCTTTTCCTGCCTTTCGGAAAAGTTAAACCCGACACAGAAGCGGGGGGCTTAAACCCATGAGTACAAACACAAATACACGTACCATCCCATCACGGCACCACCGCCGTTGGAAAACGTGGTGGGAAAACGTTCGGTGGTAAAATATCAATAAAACCACCCCAGAGAACCTATTCCCTGTAAAAACGTTTTACCAAATTTTGTCGCCGAAACTCGCTTGGGGAACGGGAAAAACACACACCAGGGATGTAGCATTAGCAGTGTGGTCGTGTGTGTGTGTGTGTGTGTGTGTGTGTGCTGCTTTATCGAGACTACTAAGGATATGGGGCAAAGGATTTGAAAAGCGAACACGACAGCATTTCCATCATTTCCGTCAACGACTAGAGTGTGTCACTGAGCTTCTCGCTCGCACTGTGGTAGACCGGTTTTTCCTAACCATTTTACGTTTTCTCTCAGGGTCTCCTTCATACACCACACCGGGCCTGGGATTAGAGGTGAGTATAGCCGCCCTCTAGCCTGGACGGTACCGACGAGAAAAGGGTGTCATAAACCCTCATAAACGCCGCAGACCTATTCACACACCAACGGGGCTAAATTATGTTTCATACACGCGCGCACACACACACACCCCTAGAGCGCGGAGTTATTGTTACATCATTTATAACACACAACCTTCTTTTGCACAACACTCTGGATAGCAAGTGTGTTAAACGTGAAAAACTTTCGTTCTAGATAGGAGGACAAAAATAGAAAAACGGAACACGCACTAAGTGCCATAATTGACTCCTTAACTTGTAACTTCCAGCATTTCTCTCAAGGTTTAAGGAAACACTGTTTTTGTAATAAAGCGGACACATAAATATTTAATATTGTGTTATTTTTTATGTTTATCGTTAATATAAGTCAAAGCTTTAAGGCCTTTAAATGTTAAAGTATAAAATTTCTAACACGGCCAGATTCTTAAACGAAGAAATTCGGTATTAAATCACATCCGGACTCTATCGCTTCAAAAGCTGGAGTTTATTTTCCAACTAAAGGAACTTCAAGTCTTTGGAACCTGTATTTGCAGACATAACCCTATCAAGACTGTACTACCAAAGAACAAGAATATTTCTTCAATAAAATTGGTACTCGTAAGCATCAAATCACAAAAAAAAAACAACTCGGCAGCAAACGCAATTCCTGGTAGGAGTAAGCATTCCAAAAGAATATTCCGATGCATTTTACTGCAAAACAATCATATCGAAGTGACGCGAAGATATCCCTTACACAATCTGTGGCATAAGAATAGTTTCAACCACACACCACCATATTGGAACGAACCACAGAGAATTGGACGTAACAGAATGTGGAAGAGGCAAACCACCACTTTTGCCCAGTTTTATTATATCCCTCGCACTCTCTCTTTCTCTTTTAGTTTATTCGTCTACTAAGCAAGGATATCCCAAAAGACGGGTTTTCCCGCTAGACGACGACATTCGACGGCCACATACGAACAACAGGGCAACAGTGGGCATAGCGCGTATGGGCAAAGTGTGGCCAGCTTCGTTCGTACCGTATGTGGACAAACTGAAAAGAATTTCCCTTGTCTACCGGCTGGTAAAGGACGAACCCCAAGTGAATGTACTGTGGAACACCGGCAGAAGACGACCACGGGAAGGGTAGAGTGTGATGGCTAAGGTTATACAAAGAAAATAATTCAAGAAAGAAAAAAAAGCCAACCACACACACAGAAACCGGAAGACCACTTTTGTGCTACGGCGGGGACACACCTCTCTTTTTGCCTCCCCCAGAAAAACTCGAGACGAAGAGACGAAGCAAATTTTCCCGATGGCAGGAGACGCAACACTGCCGGAGAAAAGGTCAACGAGTAGTGGTTGCCGATTGTGCATAAATCCATAATTTATGAATGTTGCTGTAACTTGACGTAATCGGCATTGAAGCCGACCGGGGTTCTGGCGGGGTGAGGGATGCATGGAAAACGGTGCCCAGATCGTCGGGGGAGGGAAAATATTCCTTCGGTGTTCGTTCGGTACACGTTCGTTTTTCACTTACTTCTTTGGAGGTTCACTTCTCGCGTTGGTGGCCGGGGCATTCGTTATGGAGTGCGCTTTTCGTGATGAAAATGTGCTGAATGCAAAACGGAAAAGTTCTACCGCGTGTGAGTGTGTGTACTGGGGACTGGGTTGGTGTCGGTATGCTAGGGGTTCGAAATGTTGAAAAGCCAAAAGGAATGAAAGGAATGGATCGTCACAAAAAAAGAGGATTTGAAGAATTGAACATGCTTTAGTCCCGCATTGATGGGATTTTCTTCATATAGGGGACGATGACGGCATTGTTAAAATGCAATTTCATCTGTATTTTACCATTTTGCATTGTCAATCGTATCGAATGAGCGGTTCTGCAGCATTATTAGAAAAATCATTTACAATAAGAAAAGCGGATAGGAATGAGTTAAGCCTTCTAATCCTAACCAATAAAAATAGGGAGTTTGAGTTTCCTTTTATAAAACATCGAGACAACTAAACGCTCTTTTTTCTAACGACATTGTAAACCACATTTCTTTTTAAGCTGAATATTTAAGATAATAAAAAAAAAAACACCAGTATAAACACTTATCAATCCACAACCACAGAGCTAGGATTACGAACATTTGTCATATTGTACCAGTCGGTCGGTCGGTAGCTCAATCGTTGGTCTACCTCCCCACCAAGAAAATCATTTTCCCCCGGATACAGTCAGGACGTATTTTTTGCCATCAATGTCCGTTCAAAGCACGACGACTTCGGGCAAGTATTCTGGTCGTCCCCCTTTACTATTCATTTCTAACCGGATATTCAGCTCATGTTTTCCAACATTCCAAGCTGAGGGCGTGCGTGTATATCATAGCTTCGCAAGTGTGCGCCTTTATGTTGTTGTTGTCGTACGAGCTCACCTCTAGGATTTCTTTATTTTTTGCCTGATTCCTTGAAGACACTCATGCATGATTTCTGGTTTATGCCGTGCGGTTTACAATGAAATTTCTTGCCTTTTTTAGCGGCAGTGCGTCGGTGAGCAAAACGCATTTTCCGTGTTGGCCCCACATACGCGAGTAAAGTGGTTTCGACAAATAAAAGCCGACATATAAAAGTAAAAATTGCACATAAGACAAAAGTATTTTGCTGAATATGACTTCAGCAATGGTACGGTTGGTTGCAATTTGCATGAAGCGAGCAAATGCAAGGCACAGTACCAACGAACCCGGCCGGTGGTAAAGCACAGCACCATAAGCACTCTACAACTCTGCGCTCTCTCTCTCTCTCTCGTTCTGGTCTTTCTCCTAGTGCTTTTTTTGTGCGTAACCGACGGTAGCCTTTTCTGAGCCATGCGTTTTAGTTGCTCCCTTACATACGTAAAATATTGATTTTTCTATTCTTGCACTATTTCACCGTGCCACTCACTCACGTACTGCAGGCACAATTTGAATCTCGTTTCCGAGCTGCAACACGCAACGCCACTTTTTGGTTGTGTAAAAGCTGCGTCAGGGATGCAGAGAAACAGAGAGAGTGAGATGGAGAGTAGGATGCAAATTGCTTGCCAACTCCTGGGACTCCTGACCATTTTACTTACTGGTTCTCAATTTCCTGATCGTCGGTTGATATTACGGCAAATATTTCACTTCACCAAACGATGATTTCGCTCCGATGGAACGAAAGTTTGGAGCCGGTTAAGGACTTACTCCCCTACACGGCTTATTGCACAGGTGCTCTTGGTACGCTCCATAGTACGAAGGTCTCTGCTCCAACGCGTGCCAGGAACGCTGGGCGGGCCGACAGGAAAGGCCGCACAAATTTATGATTCTATTTTCATATATTGTTTCTTCATGGCCTCCAGGATCGGTTTCGTGCTTCCATTACCGAAATTTTTCGTGTTCCCTTTTCTGCTCGAACTATAAATCATAGATAGTTTTTCCTGTCCGATCGTTCACGCGGACGCAGACGGAGAAGGAAACTTTCTTTTCGAAAACTTCTACAGAAGCTTTGCATACTCACACCCATACCGTACCGCACTAACACACCAGCTTTGAGTAGATTGATATTCTATTCCGATCGACACGAACGTAACCGATGGTCGGATAGTGGGAGCTCCCAGGTTTTATTTTTCCAACACACATACACACACACATACGAACGCTCTTCTGATAGTTTGCATATTTTTTTCGGTTTTGTTTTACATGAAAGTAAATTCACCCGCACGTGATCAGAAGCCAAAAACGGTACCAATTTCTTGGGGAAGATTTACATTCGCAGTCAAGGCGCGCAGAAAAAAGGTCCCTCTTTCGTTGGGAGCTCTGGAAATGATGCTAATGTGATGAAGGAACATGGGAAAACGAACAAAACAAACATACTAACCGAACCGAAGTCATTCGTACGTGAAATGGAAAAAGGGTCTAGTGCCACGCAATGGTGGTAATGATTTACTGTACCAAACGAAGTCTGGAGCTTTGCGTTTTGTTGTTATAATTTATTGTTGTTTTCGAGCCTAATTTGTTGCAAAACGAACAGTGGCAATTGTTATGACAGCGATGTCGAATGGAGCTTGATTTATTTTAAACTATTTTTGAGAACCTCTCTTTTTGAGGCATTGATTATACAAACCAGCAACATGTTAATCACAATTATATGTTCTTTAAAAAAAAAATTGGACCAGAAATGTGTCTCATCTTGAAACAAAAAACAGACCTTATGATATCGTACCAAGTTGAAAGGTTAAAAATGTATGCAGAAACCATTACCCCAAGCAGCTGGCTAGAAGAAAAAAGAAACAGAACAATCAGAAGAACGAACCTCCCCACACCAGCGGAGAAAGGTCGACCGTTCCAAGTGACAAGTTTGTTATGCGAATGAAATTTATGGTAAAATTTATTACCCACCTTTGAGGGACAGCCAGCCCTAGGCGAGAAAGGAAACATACAAGCTTCACGCACTTATTTAAATATTCTGAAGTTTGGCCCCTACCTACTGCTTTTCTTTTGTCGTTTGGTTCCTGTACCGAGTGAGCAACAAAACAGGAACCAACGGTTCCGTACGCGTGTTTGTTTGCATGTATCTCTATCGATGTGCGTGTGTGTGTGTGCACGCGCGAAAAGCGAAAGGAAATAATGGTTCGTGCGTGATTTTACCGTCTGCTTATTCTGCAATGGCAGGTACCAAAACGTCGTTGGCTTTCGTGTCCGCGTGTACCGGTTGTTCTGTTTTTTTCCCCCAGTTTGTTTGTTACAAATTTCGCTGTCTTGAAGACGACGAAAACCCAGAAAACAGCACCAGCCGCGCATCATAAAAAATAGAATCACAACAACAAAAAATACATACACATCTCTTCCGAAAAAATATGTTGCCCCCACACCTGTGGTGTGCCTGCCTTTTTCTGTTCGACAGCACCCAACAATGTGCGCGCACCGATGCAATGTGGCGCTTGTTGAGAAAATAATCTCGTCAGCAGTCGCCGGCAGCAAGTACAATATCATGTCGCGGCCGGTTGATGGATGTCTAACACAACACGAACACGAAAGCGCCAAACAGTATCGCAACCGAGGGTGGCCGGCCGGGGTGACAAACACGGCAGCATAGCTTACGGTGGTTCCTGTCCGTCTTCATCAGTTTCTTGTTATCACTCTGCCGAGTCAGCAGCACGGTACAGCAGCAAGCGAGGTGCGATACAGGGAAGGAACGACAACCATGGAACGGAAATGCAATTTAAATTTCAACAGTGAAATTCCTGCATTTGTCCTAATCTAAGACGATCCCATTTGGGAAGTTCCTTCCATCGCGGGCGGTGTTGTGGTGCAACAGATAACGCACACACAAACGGAGACACAGCGAAACAAAAATGGTACTCGTATGGAAAGATACCGTGAAATGGCAACAGTTTGTGCTTGTCAGGTCGCTTGCGGAGCTAGGACCTTGACAACATACCGTCAGCAGCAGGTTTAGAATCATCGGAACATCGGTTCACCTTTACACGGTGGAGAGGACAACACGGTGGGTGATAAAATGTTTTCAACGTTGGATGCATTTTAAGTTTGTTTTTTTTCTTCGATTTCCTCACTACTGCACTCTACAGCAAGCCAGCTTTGTGCTAATGCAAACTTCTAAACAAGCGCTAGAAAACGTGTCCACATGCATTTTGGTTGGAAAATGTTGCACAAGCAGACAACACATTTCAATTATGGTGCTCGGTGTGGAGCATTTGGTGGTGCAGTTTTTTTTGCTGCTGAAAAGTTTTCTTTAGCCAATTTTTATCACTACTTTACGATTTATATATTCTGCGTAGATAGACTAAGAAGTTGGTTTACCAAGCAACGGAAGAATGACGAAGTTTGAATAACGAGTTCTTTAAGCTGCATTGTGGAACAATATTAGTCTCGCCAGTCTCCAGTAGTATGTTCATGTCATGAGAATGGCACCAGACAGCCCAGACCGTAGGGTTCTTCTTTTAGATCGTTCACATGGACAGAGGAGGCGTGATATTAGATTGAGTAGTAAAAACTATCTTCTTCTTCTTTCTTGGCCTAACGACCTCTTAGGTCATGCCTGCCATTTCTGGCTTACTAGACTTATTGTTACCGCATAGTTGGATAGTCAGTCCTCACTATGGGGGAACGGGCCAGCTGAGGCTTAAACCCCGGTCCTGCCGTGTGAACACCGGCGCCGCTGTCGCATCTACCATCGGGCCGCCCCCATAAAAACTCTAGGTTGTAAATGGTATCGAGGATTTCTGAAGACCCCGACCGCGAAATATACAGCCTCTCATACCTGGCCGGAAAACACATATGGAGTCAGACATTTTTCGTAGCGAAAATGCTTATCAACAGGTCTCCCAGCGTACCTCTTTTCGAATGATCGTCGATCGAAAGAACCCTATTGACTTCTTTTGTACAACACGGCGTCTTGTGATCATTACAAAGCTGATATTAAAGATCTCGTTGTTCTACACATATTTTCCACTGAGGACATCTCGAAAGACGCTCTATACACCATTCTCCGGCTTCTTTCTGCTTTTCTTTGGATCTACAACCGCAAGAAGAATTTCCATGACTAGATTTCTTGATTGGGGCGGCCCGGTGGTGTTTCCGATAGCGGCGCCGGTCTTCACACGGCAGGACCGGGGTTCGAATCCCGGCGGACCGCCTCCCCGTACGCAAAACTGATTATTCTGCTACGGGAAAAAAGTCATAGAAAGCTAGAAATAGCAAGCCAAGACCTACAGAGGTTATAGTGCCAGAGAAGAAAAAGAAGAAGAAGATTTGTTTCGCCCATAGCTAGATAGTCAGTCCGACGTACGGGGACATAATGACCAAATTCCTTTTTATATCAAAATCATTGCTACATCATGAAGTGTATTGATGATAGAGGTTCCAGTAAAACCGATGACCATCACCCTATTAAACGAGTGCAAAATAAAAACCCTGAATGGTTACAAAATCGGTGTAACAATTTCGAGTATTTTTGCAGTAGCGTTCGCAAATTTGTAACTGGCACGATCACGACGTCGCCGCCTACCATAGGCCAGTAAGTGTCGAAACTTCAAATTTCCCGAAACCGAACAAAACCCCTACACCGGAGAGTCGCCTGAAATAGATTGCTTGCTAGTTTTAATTTGACGGAACATGCATCAACACTTACGCTAACTAACGGCGTCTAGCGGGCAGGCAACAGCTTCTGTGAAGTAAAGAGAAAAAAGAGGCAATGAGAAGTTTGCTTTAAACGAAATACCAATGACGAAGGAGAACGCACAACAACACAACAAAAAATCAACACACGAAACGACAAACGCAAATGGCGAAATTGAAGACAGCAAAAAGAATTGGTTAACACGCGTTGTTTTGTGTTGTCACGCCATTTGGGGGGGCCCATTCGGCGGGTGCGTCGTGCGAAACACTGTCCACCAAACGGTCACCACCGCCAAAACGGTTCGGGACGAAAGAGGCGCGTGTCACCGAAGGCAAGATGGAGGCGCATCTGGCCTATGTCCAGAAATAGCGCAACCATGGTTCGACGATGAGGAGAGAACGCGTGCGTTGGCCGACTTAGGTTTTCGACGCAAGCAAAAGCGAGCAAAAAACATCGATTTGGAAACGTCCGGATAAGAGAAAGAGAGAGAGAGAGAGAGAGAGAGAGAGAGAGAGAGAGAGAGAGAGAGAGAGAGAGAAAAAAGATTGAAAGTGACAAATTATGTAAAGTGACGTGCGACCACACTGCAGGGACGACGGTTTGACTGCTTTCTCGGTGCGCACATATACGCCGGCCACCGTGACACCGCGAGGTGGCCATAGATGGTGTTCCATTAGTTTTAAATATCTCTAACTATCGTGCCACACAGACGGCTGGAAATACATACAGTATGCGGTGGCAAAACATGTTAGTCCCCGGCACACACTGCACTACTTGTTGCTGTTGGACACATCTCTCACGATCGGTAGCCAGTGCCGGTGATTGTTTTCGGTTCGAAGGCACCGAAGGGACAGGGAAGTGGAGTCGAAAAATCCGATCAAAACTTGTCCATGAGCCCATATTACTATCCAATTCGGCAGGGTGACGGCGACGGGTGACCGGGATGGTTGTGGAATTAATACACCTTAAACGTAACCTAGACGCCCATCTGATAGAGATCAGCTTTCAGGTGCTTTTTAAGATTGCTTTTGCTTGTGCTGCTCGTACCATGCTTTCTTAGGCTAGGTCCCGCGCACCAACATCCACCAGACCTGCGTACTACACAAACACACAGCCCCGCCGACCGGACGACAAGAAGGTGTCGTAGATGATGACGGGTTTCGGCTATTAGAGAGTGTGAAGGGAAGGCCGAACCGCGCCGGTGCTAAGATGCCAGCCAGCACCGGAATTCGGACGGTGGGCGTACATCGACCCATTCAGCAAACGATCAAAACATTCCACCTTTGTAGTAGCGTCTCCACCATTCCCTCCCGCATCACACCATATCCAGCGCGAGCCGTGTACGAAACAAAAAGGTCAGTCGACTTACAAAACACCTTTCCGCCCTCCCCTTTTCACGCCTTTCGCCTCTTGCACGAAGGGTATCGATCGCTCATCCAAAAGTGCTCAACCGAGCTCACCACATTTGGCGGTTTCTTCTTGCGCAGCCGTGTACGAAACAAAAAGGTCAGTCGACTTACAAAACACCTTTCCGCCCTCCCCTTTTCACGCCTTTCGCCTCTTGCACGAAGGGTATCGATCGCTCATCCAAAAGTGCTCAACCGAGCTCACCACATTTGGCGGTTTCTTCTTGTGCAACATCGAGCACTAACTTGTAGCTGCTACATTATGCTTTACTTCTTGTAGGCAGAGGGAAAAAAAAGAAGAACAAAGGCAATAGCTCCGTACCATCAGAGAGCTCCCCTCACTGGTTAGCGCACCGCTCAGCTTACCCTTGTCACGACCAGTTGTCGGCAGCAAAGTTCAAACCCTCTCAAAGATCCTTTTCTTAAGGTCCACTTTTCGCATGATGAAGTTTGAATCATTAATTTCGCTACCCTTCCCGTCATCATTCTCCCGTAGTGGATGAAGTCTGCACGACTTCAAAAGCT
Organism: Anopheles maculatus; assembly: GCA_002091835.1. Lineage (NCBI taxonomy): Eukaryota > Metazoa > Arthropoda > Insecta > Diptera > Culicidae > Anopheles > Anopheles maculatus. Next base: position 23,482 of record KZ062899.1, read on the forward strand.
AGTACCAAAATATGGCTTTGACGCACGACCAAATAGAGGACTGACAGCAACAACAAAAAAAGAGAGTCCTAAACAGCAACAGTTCGCCAAAGATTTCCAAGCAAGCAAGCCTCTTCGAAACTGGGGTTCCCGTAGCTCATTGTCGCCGGTGCCATATCATACATACATTATCAATCTGGTACCCATGTTGTGGGGCTTGCCACGGTGGAGACACGAGCTGGTTGGCGTGTGTGGGTCGGCCCATATGTCCTGATATGGGACGACTACTGTGGAATGATATATGTCCCTGCTCCCTGCCCGTTTGCCCAATGTTGTGCGAGAGCCGGAGATGTGGCGAGTGTGTCACTTCCACAATTCTTGAAGCTAGTATATTATACGTATGTGCCACCCCCGCTCCCCATACGCTCCAAGCACCCCAGCCACGGGGACTTGTGCTACTTTTTCAACAATGATAAGCTTAAGTTTTATGATACCCGTGTGTCACACCGTTTATGGAATCTACCTTCCGAGGAAGGATCGAATCCGTCACCAAGCGCTTCCGTGCCGTGGCCGTCTTACCACACCACCAACGAAACGAGGATGCTTTATGGGCGAAAATCAAAAATCCCCACTGCGTCGTACCTCCGCTATCCCGCACCGGTGGCAGCATCAAGAAATAATCACGATGATGACGATGATGATAATGATGATATCGATAGCATGGAGCACGGGAGGCGTAGTATCTGCGCCAAAGGACGACACACAAGCATGCTTTGACGAACGGCGGAGGTTGAGGGTGCGTACCCATGCACGCGGGTTGCCCATGATGACCCTGACAAGCATAAACCGTACGTCCACCCGAACGGGGCCAAGAATGGTATAAGGTTAGTAAATAATCATAAGAGATCATTACAAGGCGATAGGCAGCGCCGGGGCCGGGCAGCGTGATACTACACCGACCGGGGACACGAGCGAAACGAGACCCTTCCGTGCCGTGGCTAAGTTGTTGTTGGTGGTTGGTGAAAATTTATGGTTCCATTCTTGGGACAGAGAATCTTGATTAACTTTTACCCGAGGCAGCACTGTTCTGTGGTGTGCCCCGTGGCCCACCAGCCAGCGGACTCGCTCGAAACAGTGCGAAAAGCCTAAACCTCTACTGAAACAACGGTTCGCCACAGCACTGTACACACTAGATATCTCTTCCCCGTGCTCGATGGTGGTATCCGTCCTATTCGTTGTTCCCCAAAATTGTGCCTCGTCCCACCAAGGCTAGAAATATGGAGTTTCGTCCATCGTTTCGTATCGTTTGGTATGTTTGAAGATGTTATTTTGATTACGCAATATTTCCAATCTCATTATTAACAGAGCGGACGCGCGGTTGGTGCCAGTAGCAGCGAGGTGGTGCCCGGTTTGCTGCTACCGGCAAGGTCTGCTGCTTCTGGTGAGCTACACAAGCTCCTGCGTATAGAATGAAACTCGACACGATGACCAATTGATGTTGAGAACGTTATGATGCGGAGTAGTGACATGACGAAAAGGGGTGTATTGGATTTGCCTGGGTAGAACAGAGCTGGGGGCTAATGGTTATTAAAGTTTCCGAAGGGAAGCGCTTATCTGCTGGATGAGTGTATGTTGGTACGCTCTGGAAACTGCTGCTCGGGATGAAGTGTCGATAAAGTGAAGTAAAAAAAAAGCATAACATAATAGGAACCTTAAACACACAATCTAGCAGTCCCTGAGGACGTGCCCAGGAACTCGTTAGGCGAGTCAATCCACACTCACTCCTGCATACAGATTTTTGCGTTTGCAGAGAGCAGTGATGGTGGTCATTAAGAATTCCATGCCATAACCGAATCGTGCATTATTAGAAAGGATCAAGCGTTCCAATACACTTGCTAACCTTCGTTAGGCACCGTAGTCACATGTCTTTTGACAGCCTTTGGCCCACAACCCACTGAAACCTATGTCAAGTTAGGTTCAGTGTTCATACCCACCTACACATGCACACGTGTATACATGCTAGGACAGACCAGAGATCCACTCGGTTCTACCATTAAACGTTCAATCGCATCTAAACGACATATACGTTTGCCCGATGTGCCACCTGTAGGAATGCTCTTACAGGGCACGCAGATTTCAATCGATTGGAGCAATAAATTAATAGTGTTCGATACGACACCACTATATTGGCCGTCGTCGTCGTCCTCGATAACTTTCCCCCATAATTCTCTTCATCGACTACGAGAGACGAAGGTCAAAATGTAGGAGACCTCACGGCTCCAAGAAATCGCTTTCTACGCTCGACTATGAACTTTGATTCCGTCGTTGATGCGTCCTGTGGTTTGCTGCCGCCCGGAACGACGGAAGACGGAGCAGCCGACTATGCCGCAGGGGAGTTTATGACCATCATCATCGAGTATTACGAAGCAGCGGGCACGCGTTCCTAGGCTAGGAAGGCGCTACTAGCTTATGGCGTAGAAAATGACCAATCACCGAAGGAAGCCGCCGGGGCCCAATGTTTACGATCAGAAATTAAAGGCCAAGCACAATGGCAACGTCCGTATGTTCGTAAACCCGAAACCGAATGTGACACTTTTATTAAGATTTAACGAAAGTTCATACCACACCACTCGTCCTCGCTTCGCTTCACTGCTTGGAATCCTTGCAGATCCAGGGGTATCGGATGAAAAGTTTGGCTCGAAAACGTAAATACACACATATAGTGCCATATAGTTGACCTTAACGACTGAAACCTTATTCCCATGAATAGCAGGCGAGAAACATCCACCGAGCACAGTGAAGAAGAAGAAGCATCATCAAAGCTATTAAAAATGAACCCATAAAAAGGTTTCTCTCGAACCAGCTCCAACCAACACCACCAGCGCGCGCGCGCCTATGAAATCGGCCCACGTCCATATGGTGGAATATTTGTCTTTTGCCCGTTATACGTTCCCGTCCCCTAAGCGCTGCTTTGTCGGATAGTAAATCATGAAAAATGATGTTTCTGTTCAATTTTCAGGGACAGATTTTGTGCAAGACTCGAAACGAACGACAGAAAGAGACAGAGTGAGAGCTAAATATTAGGATATCTAGACGTTCCATTTTGCGGGAACAGAAGAGCTCCTTAGAAGCTTCAGATAAGACCAAATTCCTGAGCTGAAGCGCGAGCTCCAACACGGTGGGAGAAATCTTGGGAACGCATCGTTTGGGAGCTGTAAAAGAGGATTTCTAATTGATGAATCTCGTCCCGGTGCCTTTACCACCCCTCGCGCTACACGGCGGACTCGGGTGACTGCACTTCAAAATGAATAACTCTTAATCGTATTCAAATTACCACCATCATCGTCCGGACGGCGAGCTTAGACGAGATCGCACGAAGGCCCCGAAACTGATGGTTGGTGATAGTGGTCGGATTATTAAAATAATAAAACCCTGGCTCGCTTCAAGTGTAGCCATCGAGGATTTTCCGTCTCGCTGCAAAATGTAAATGGAATTAAAAGTATTCCCCGGGCCCGATCTTGGTTCGCTCGTTTCGTTTGCATAAATTTTACCGTTGATCCTGGGTTACGGTTACGCGGCGCGCGCTCGAAGGAGCACCCCAGCCGATACCCGTACAGCGCCCGAAAGTCCTTGGAACCTTCTTGTTCAACCTGGCAACCATACTCCTCTGGAGTGGTCTCTGGAGTGCGGTGTCGTCCAGCGGGCACCGGACCGCAGGTAATTAAAATCACTTGAATGATAATTAAGTGAGCTAATTATTATTTATCCATGAAGTCAACAGTACAATCCACACCGCACAATGTGCGACCCAGTTTCGTAAGACCACGGGTTACTCGCTTCCCTTCTTTTTCCAACTCGATGCTGGCGGTTTTTTTGTTGTTCGACAACACCAAACCGTGCACACGGAATTGAGCTAATTATAAGTTCACTGTGAATAAAGCCACTCTCAGCGCTCGAGATATTGATCAGCAGCCAAGCGGTAAGAGAGTGGCACAAGCAGCAAATCCTGAGCCTCTCTCTAGGCTCTGCGACTTGAATTTCCCACATTGAGAATTTATTAGCAAATCATGCGTTGCGTGTGATCGATCGTTTGTTACCTTTTTTTTAGGAGCTAATTTCTAACAGCAAGTGTGCAATCAGCAGCGGAAAGCAAATCAAGCATCATTGCTGTAAAATTAGCTCACTGCTATACCGGGTACATGGCGCTGTGTCCTTTAGACATATTAATTCCCTGCTCGTACAAACCAAATCAACCAAAAAGCATTCACCAGCGAGAACCACCACCACCAGCGCTTTTGGAAGTTCTTCGTGTCAAAGTAAAACATTTTCATGACGGCCGTAAAACGGGCGACGATAACCTTTAAAGCACCACCCAGAAAACTGGAGCATGAATAGAACAGAAGAAGCAGAAAAAATCCTTTTTTTTTTGGTATATACCACCGCCTTTTTGTCGTAACTTCAACCCGCCCAACATGGACGCAACGTCAACAATCACTTAACCAATTTAGAGCCACCCATCCTTGGGAGTATTTCCCTCCAACGAGCCGAGCCACCAAACGAACGTGCATCATCATTGTGCTGCTGCGAGGCGAAGGAATAAATTGCTGCTGTCACCATGGTCTCGGGGATATCGGCGGGCCGAATCGGCCGGTGGAGGACGACAGCGCCATTGCAAAAGTGAGTTTATCATTTAGTCGTTACGCAAAATTTGTCCCGTTTTTTAAAGTCCTAATTGATTTTCAATCATAAAAAAGAGGGCAACAAAAACCATAACCCCTCCTTCCATAACCATAGCCACCAGCGTACCGCGAGACCGAGAGAACACTGGGCCGAAAAAAGCCGAAAGGGAAAAAAACTCCGAAAAAACAATCAACTATAATTTTTAGATCGCTTTTATTTTTATGTTCACACCATAACACGGGACCCGGTGGTCGTAGCAGAGTTGTGCCCGAACTGGACCGGCGAGGAAACCCGGATGAAAGAGGATGGGAAACGTTTTCGGGGCCGAATGGGGTGGTGAGTAAGGCACAGCATACCAACCCGAAACAGGGTGTTACACACGCAAAAGAGTCAAACGCTTCCCAGAGCGGGAGAGAACCGTTTGTTGTGTAACTGTGGCAAAGAAAGCAAAGAAAGCCAGGTGAAGAAGTAGTAAAATTTTGATTACCATGGACAACGCCCTTCTACCAGTCTCTGTTCGCTTTTCCCCTCGCCAGAGATGTGAGGCCTCACCACGCAAACTTTCCCGTGGTCGTGAACCGGAGGCGGACGATTCCGGTGGCGGTGGTGGTGGTGAAGTTTCTAATCGAAAAAGCCAATCAATAAATTCGATCGCTTATCAGCTTATTGGGTGTTTCGCGCGTTCACACGGAAACACGTAGCGTGGCGTGGAGGTGTCACACGGCGGACACCACGAAGAAGTTTTTGCCATCTTTTGGACGCTTCTCGAAACGTACAGAAGGGCTATGAAAAGATCGAATGAATCACCGAAGCGAGCGAGTGTCGTTCGCCGAAAGGCAGATATACACCATTTAAAGGGGGGAGCAATATTTTATGTACCTTGCGCTAGTTCTACACGCACAACGCGGACAAGACATAGCGGGGCGGGTGGGGTTTACTGTTTTTCAATCGACTTTTCTATTTTCCAGACGTTTCCGGTCACCGCTGTTTCAGACAGTTGTGGAATGGAAGCGGAAATGAATAGTCGCCCTTTTTCCGGTCCGGTTGATGCTTAGAATTTAGTACCAAACTGTACCAAAAAGAGAGAACGGAACATCAGCACTTGAAAAGATGCACCAGAGTCTACGTTCACAGTGCTTTTTTTTCTTTAAATCCCGAAAACAGCTCTACATCTCGTTCACACCCTATGTCTCGAAACAGAGGGAGTCTACGCGGCAAATAGATGGCCGAACAGCCATTATTCGTGGCCAATAATACGTGACCAATAATAAAGATGTAAAACTGCCCAAACGAAGAGAAACATTGAAACAAAACCCGAAAACCCACTAATCGATTGACATGCTCTTCCTAGTTCCTAGCTGGCAGCAGCGCAACTAAGAAGAGTGTGCGCCATGCAGATAGAGCATGCCTAGAGTGTCGTCTATGCGCTGCCGATCGTATCTACCCCGGTTTGTGTGAATGCCGTGTGCGTGTGGTTGAGTGTGTGCACAGAAGGCGCAGATGGTAAAATAGTTGCCAATCGGTTAGAGGTCTTTCTGCTATCTCAAGCCGTACACCGTGACAACCTTCTCGGAAACTGCTAGAGATGCTATCAGTAACCTAGCCACTTCACCGGCAGCTCTATACCGTCTCCGCGTGTGTGTCTCGTCCTTATCCGGGAGCCGAATCGAAACGAGATGGAGCTGAATAATATGTAACCCGTTCCCACCTGTGTTCCCCCCTACCGGTGGGTGGAGAGCAGTGAAGGAAGCAAGGGAAGAAGAAGCCTACCCTCGAAGACTAATGCTTTCTGCCAAGCGAGCCCGGGGAAACGGTCTTAGAAACCGACCAACCATGCCTAACAAGGCAGGCAGGTTGAAGCAGCGCGGTGGAGGTGCACACGATTTACGACATCGGGATTAGAGAGTTTGGTAAATATTTCAACACTGCCTTCCCGAAAAAACCTCCACTCCAGTCTCGCCATCTCTCAGCCCCCCCTCTCCCTTTGCAACTAGATGAGACCTCGGTCCAGCCGGCGAAGAACGGGGTTTGATCGACTCGTGTGCGCCGGGGACACGCCGGTCTGTTTATGGGCTTCCGCCGTGAGTTCGGACCAAGAAACCGGGCTTACAGTGCCGACCCTTGCACCGCGTCGACTCGCACACCGCAGGGGGTATTTGTGTGCAGCAGAACCGACCCGGCTTAAGTGAATCACAAATGGACATTGCCATTTTGAACACCTGAGCACCTGAAGACTTCCACCAAAGTTATCGAACGCCGGGGCGCAGTGGATGTTCGGTCGGCTCGGTTCCATCTTAGATAGCATCTCGAAGTGCTGCTGCTGCTGCTTCGGAAAGCACCAAGAAGTGGAATGCTTTACGCTTCCTACTAGCCACTATCACCGGGCGTAAAAGGGGTGGTACTGCACACAAAGGCTTCAATCAATTTCATCTCCCACTCCGTGCACTACACACCCTTGGAACGGATCTCGTTCGTGAGCGCTCTCGATGACCAGTTATTAGCAGTTATCGCTTCGAGTAGGCGCACACATTATACCCCGGAACGAGAAGGAACAGCTGCGTACAGCCGGCGCTAGGCGATTGTGCCACGGTACCGGGGCAGGATGCAATAAAGTTTACGCACCAGGTGTCCCACTGCCGGAAGAGATAATCTCCTGACCAAGTTATGAATTGCCGAAATTTTGGAGCCCAAGATATGCGCTCAAACCCATCGGTTCACCGATAAGCGCTGGCATCAACCGAGAGCATTGGCGCACGAGTAGTATAGTAATGGAGCGAAAAACAAAACCAAGAAACCATTAGATATGGGTCCCGGCATCAATGGCAAGGCTATAAAACGGAACGACAGCTCGATCGGTCGTGAGAGTTCTCGTGTGCAGCGCAAGCAAAACGGAAAAAGAAACCCGAAACCGGCACCGATTCCGAAAATGAAGACGTTAAGAACGTGCTCAGTAGTGCAAGCGGTAGCCATTTTTGGCCTGCTAACGGTCGCGAGTGCTCTGCCGCAACGCAGCAACTGTAAGTGGACACTCTCGCTCTCTTGGATGTGGCTGGATGTTGCCAAGTTGGACATGAATAATCAGATCCGTGTTCCGGGACCAATCAGCACCTAACGCACGGATTGCCGGCGGTGAGGATGCGGCTGACGGTCAGTTTCCCTTTCAGGTGGCACTCATCAACGAGGGGCTAGTGTACTGCGGCGGAACTGTGCTCAACCGGCGCTGGGTTCTGACGGCTGCCGCCTGTATTACCGGAAAAGCGCTCTCGGATGTGCAGCTGTTCGTGGGCAGTGCCGATCGTCTTACCGGTGGCCGTAACGTGACCGCGGAACGATTCGTCCTGCATCCAGACTTTGACGCACAAACGTACGCAAACGATATTGCGCTGGTACGGTTGGCAGAATCACTCTCGTTCACCGGCAACCAGCTACAGCCTATCCCGCTCGAAACGGATTTCTTCGAAACGGCTAGCAATGCAACCGTATCCGGCTGGGGCCGATTCGCGGTAAGTGACTTTCAAGATGCATATCCTGGGGGCTGTGGAGATTTTGTGTAGATTTAGAAAGCCACAGTTAGGTGCCTAATTGCGACACCAAAATCCGATTTGATTTACGTACAATTCTAGCATGATTGTTTCGATTCGTGGAATTCGTTTTTGCCACCGCAAGATCTATAAACGTTTAAAAAATTTGACGAAAAATATTTTTGGTTCCAGTATATCGTTATACTGGATGCCCATAATTACTTCCATTCGTCGTACAGTCGGAATAAAATAGTGTACGTTGCGTGAACCATCGTGCGTCCGTTGGAAGCGGCACTTCACCGTTCGGCTGGTGTTATCGATTCAGTGATTAAATAAGGTGGAACGGTTTATCTGCTAAACTCGTTTCTCGGAAGCAATGTACAGGTGCTTTCGGAAAAGAAGACTTACGCTAGAACCGGATATCAACCACCGGGGTTCTGGTACCGGATAATCTTAGTCCATTACTTCAAATGAAAATGGTTCTCGGTGTGGTGTAGCTCCTGCAACATATTTGTCCAGAGCTAGGAAGTGAGTGACACACAAGTAGCAAACCGATACCGGTTTCAACAATTCTTTAATGCACTTTTCCACCCACTCCGGTCTTGGACGATTGGTGCACCGGACGAAACCCCTAATGCACTGGAGTGTGAGAGCGAGTACGAGCAAGAAAAATCTAAAAGGTGTGCAAACATACTTCAAAGTTTCTGCTCCACCGTATGGAGCTAGTCCGGACCAATAATCCCTCCCCGTAGTACCATACCGGGAGCTAGCCGTTGCCTGGTCGTGTTACAGCGCAATGGTTTCCCGACGCAGACAAACGTTTGCCGTATGTCCGTAAGCACACTTAAGTCGATTCAATTTACCATTTTAATCTCCGCTCCGACTAAAAGGCAACCGTTTGGCGAGCGTTGTCCCAAAGGGGTCCACCGCACAACAGCGGGAAACTTCCGGTGTACGCGACTGGATGAACCGTTTAATTGATTGAACCGAACTTTCCGCTCGGGATGGCTAACATTCCCGCTAGAACGTTTCCGTGCAGGTTCCTTCTACGCCTGATCGTTTTGCCTAAAATTTGCCCGCTGCACAAATCATGCACATACGCACACATTCCGGCGTGGATAACGACGGTTCTAATTCTGCATCCATGTCTTCCACTTGCCAGATTTCAAACAATCAACTCCCGACCCGCCTGCAGTTCATCCAGACGGACATCATCGACGGCGACCTGTGCGCGCAAGAGTTCGAGGAACCGTACCGCAGCCGAATCTCGGACCGTACCATTTGCACCAGCAATCAGCCCGAACAGGGCGTCTGTCTGGGTGATGCCGGCGGTCCACTCGTGCTGGACGGTGTCCTCGTCGGTGTCCAATCCTGGAGCATCCCGTGCGGCATGGGATTGCCCGATGTGTACGAGCGCGTATCGCACCACCGGCCATGGATTCTGGCCATCACACTCCTGTAGAGTGGTTCATCTTCGTCGGTGCGAGCCGTAGGTTAAGTGGTTAAGTTCTCCATACATCTGTGCATCTGGTACGTGTGCTCTCGTTAGGACGCGGCGACGCAACCATCCGTAAGCGGTACATTCATCAATAAAATACATATACTGTCCGTTTGACAGGAGTCTCGCAGTGGCTTCTACAATCCTGTGAAGAACAACAACAAAAAAAACGAGTCTTGTGTCACCCCGAGGGGGTTGAACCATTTTTTTTTCGGTGCTCGAAACTGTACCCATGGTATCTTCAATTTCGCGCCCGCACTTGTTACGATCCGTCGTCGGAGATAATCAACTTAAGCGATTCGATTTCACCTCATAATCCTGGGTGCTGCGGGGCAAACAACCATCAACCGTCCAACAATGACACACAGAGAGCAAACAGTCGACAAAGTCCGCGCGCGCACAATCCGCGACGGGTATTGCTTGCCCGGGAAGGATGCGCGATTTGGCAAATAGAGATTGAGATGTACGTTGGGCTTGAGAGCCGCGCGCTACCCTTCTACTTGTATTCAATTATTCAACTTGATTGCTTTCCCAATCAAGACACCCTGAAGCGCTGCCGGGCCCAATGTTCATTGTTGCCGATTGAAGTGGATGAGTGCTGGGGTTTTTGCGGATGTTCTAGTGATTCGTTACCGTGTGTTTTTGGGGGGGGGGGCAACGTTGTTACCGGGACGACTTTGCTGAATCGAACGAACGAGCTTCCACAGTGTTTTGTTGATGCTGGGCAAAGTTTTGGGGGAGCGCAAATCGAATTTAGCCCGAACACTTTCGAAACAGCAAACTTGCCAAACTTTAAAGTACTTTGTGGCACATCGGCATTGGGAGAATGTTTGGTAAACCCAAAAACCTTGAGCACGGGAAGTATAATTAATAGACAAAGTTGAATCAGGTTTTAAAAGGAGTACATACATTTAAAACAACCCAATCAGATCTCTTATGAATGGAACGATTTTTCATTGCAAATGCTGATTTATCATAAATGAAAAATATGGTAACGCGGTGGCATAATACCATTTACACGAGTTCCTTTACCCGTTCCGGGAACGCACACGAAACTGTATCAAATTCAATCATCTCCACAAAACCGATAGAATGTGGCTGTTTGAAGTCCGTGTCAAATCCTTCAATGAACGATGACTTGTCACAGCACCAGCACCACGGGGTACATAAATCATTCTCGCGCAAAGGAAACGCGCAAAAACCGGCCCAGTGTCCCGGGGAACGAAGAATGTTTTAATTTAATATGACGGAACAAAAAGGAATACGCAAGTCGAAACACAACTTCCACTCTCAGCTGAAATTCTTGCAGTCGTTTTTCCTTTTTTTGTTTGGCTCTCTTCTTCAGACCAACAGTCTGACCTCTGTTTCGCGTCCAACACACTGCCAACCCCGGCACTGCCGCACCATATCGTTTTGCCAGCAAAATATTTGCATAATGTATTGTTATTAAATTCCGTACGCGTGTTTTTTCTCCGACCACCGGGGCCAGCACACCTTCCACACCGGGAACACCCACCACCGCTCGGGAGCTGCGGTTGGTGCTGCTGGATTGCATTTTGTGTTCTGCTTTTGTGGAGCAGCAGGAAAAGCACACCGTTCCAGCAATGCCCTCTCGCACTCGCTTGATGATTCGTTGTCGGCATATGCAGGTAAGGATCGAGAAAATTGCACCATCACCATCATCATTTTCCATCCATCAAAGGTACGCGCGCGCCCGAGTAGCACAGGAGAGGGCAAAAGGTGAGTGACTGTAGAAATGAAAAATATGACAAAGTAGAAAAAATACACAGACACACACACACACACACCCACACGACATCGAACTACACCCACACACACAACATTCCCGGACCGAGCCACAACAGCACACGCCCAGAAGGACATGACACGCCACAGTGTTTCTCCGCAAATATGTGCTCATCAACCGCCGCGAAATGATGGGCCACGGTGCCATGTCCCCGGCCGAACCGGGCTGTGCTGACTTTTCCATCATACAGAGATAAACCGAAACAAAACAGCTAAGCAAGACGGCAAATGAGCTTTTCCGCAATCTCTCGTCTGGATGGCTCAAAAATAAATTGAACCCATGAAGGATATACCGAGCGTTTGTGTGAAGTTGTGCGTGTTCCATCAACCTTAGACACGGCAAGAGATTGAAAACTCGCCGTTCCTAGCACCGGAAGGAATCGTACCCCGGGACGTGAGCAAAACAGCGTTCTCTGTGTTTTTCTTGGTGAAAAATGTGAAACATCATTTTTGGTCAAAACATCGTTTGCTTCGATCCAGAGCTCCCTCTGTGTACTTCAAATGATCGATGATGATGATGATGATGGTTAGTTGATGATAGTACCTCGCAATGCCCATAATCCGGTACATACCGAGGCTCGGGCAGTGTCTTAATACCACACGCTTCCTTAAAGGCGTCCCGCGGATGGGAAGAAAATTGATGCAATTTTGGTGCTGAAAATTGTCTTATGCTTCTTCCGTTTTTCGTAGCACTGTCCTGGGTGCTAGGGGGAGGCTCAGTTTAGTCATTATCAGCACACCACCATCGCTCGTCGTTATCGGCGGCATCATGGACGGTTTGGAGGTTCTATGCCGTGGCTTCCATTACGTAAACCGTTGCCGTTAGTTACCTTCTTCGCGCAGCGGAACATTATCCTCCGAGAAAATAAAACAGGCCGGACGACGTTGAATTTGTGCTAAAATCAACACCACCACAATCAAACAGACAGACACACGCACGGGTACGACACGGATAAGACATCGGTGGTATTAGAATTTATCGCTTCATTGCAAACCCCGCTGAGAACCGTCGGTCCCAATGCTCTCGGAACTTATCCAGAGCTCACAAAGCAAACGATTTCCTTCCAGCGCGAAAGAAAACAGATCCTAACGGGAGCAAAAGAACCACCAAGATGGAAACCAGGGGGAAGCAGCGCGACGTCTGTGTACAGGATCCCGAGTTGCGTCCAACACAACTGTGTGAACCCGTCGGGGATATTCACACAGCGCTGCTACAACATAATTGAACTTCCGGATCCCTTTCGGGGTCGTTTCCTGGAACGGAGAATCCATGATTTGCCCCCGGGCCATCAGCATCGCGTCCCGGTGTCGTTCTCGATCAAATGTCAAACGTGTTGTGTAAGCGTGGCCGCGGCGGGATGTAAGGTTTCGCCATTAAGCAACACTAATACTAACTAAAAGACCGCGGAACCTAATTGATATGGTAATGAGACGAACGGTGACGGTGACGGTGGTGTATTGATTTTCTTTCCGTCGCCCCCTTCCCGGTTTCGCTCGGACGGTTGCCGAACGTCTTCATCCGCTGCTCTCTGTGGGGAAAAGCATTTGCTTCCCGTGGGTTCGTTGTGTCGCACCGTTGTTTGAATGAGGAGGAGGAAAGTTAAATAAAATTAAAATCAGCGCACGCTTGACCTGACGCCGCGTTGCTTATGGTTTTACAGCTAACGTCATCTAAATCAATTAGGTGTTTTAGGGCTGGAAAATTGGGTTCGGAAAATTAAGACCGAAAACTACGATTCGAAGGTGTTCTTCCCATGGGGCGTTAGCGAAGCTTTCTGTGGACAGGAGTAGATAAAAAAGACGGCATAAAAGAGACCGAGACTTTGGGAACAGTGTTGTGAGCCATTATTAGAGATTCAAATAACAAATTTTCCATAACAAATTCAAAGCAACCGTAAAACCTTTTTCGAAATAACTTTGGGTTTCAGGTAAATTTCAACCACAAATATTTGATCATTGTATTCTCCAAAAAGTTTCACTTCGTGTGACGTTACGTTTGAACTTAATTTATCAATTGTCAAAGTTTCAACATGGAATAAAATGTATACCAAATCATACTATGCGGAGAAAGTGGAACAAAACTATTGCCACATTTCTTGAATAAAAGATTCTAAACTACAGCAAAAACCCAACAATAAAAAACAATTGAAATGTCCACAAAACAATAGACACAAATGTAAACTTGCACAACTCGCTGCTCGCTTCCACGGTTCATAAAGCATGTCCAGAAAACCGTTGAAATAATTCAAAAAAACCTCCCCCGATATATAGTGAATGCAGAGCGAACGCAACGACACTGGAAAGTGGGAAAAATAATGTACACAGAACACAGAAAAAAGAAAATCTAAAACATTACTATGCAACCACACCTAAACTTATTCATATTATTCATTCGCACCGGTAAACTAATGCTCGGTCGCACCGAAATGCGAGAACAACTTTGTTGCTCCCGGTGAACATGACGAGCAAAAGGGAAAGTCGGTTGTAGGAATCGTAGCAGCGGCCGTCGCTGCGGAAAATTCCACCCTCTGGTGAACTATTTTCTCTGGACTCGAGCCCAGTTTTAAAGCGAGGGTTTTTCAACCGGTCTGCAGCATTTAATGAGTATGCAGGTACAACATTATTGTACTTTTGCCGTCGCTTTTCCTCGTCGTTTGCGTGTGCCGATAAGTGTTGTTCTTCTACATGTTTTTTGGTTGGCAGTGGCCGACAAAAGGTTTTATTATGATGCAACGAAACTTTCCATCACGCGGATATGACCACCAACGGTGATTGTTATTGTTCCACACGTAGTTTAGTTGGCTGTTGGTGCGGGAGAGACCTTCGGCTAGAAGAAAACCTTCTTGACAGGCAAACTTTCTCCGCCCCCCCCCCCTCACCAAAGAAAGAAGTATCGGTTTCATTTTAATAATTTCCAAATTTATTTACCACTCCCGCGGCGGTTGGTCGCGACGATCAAAAATCACCACCGGCGACGTTTCGGACCGTCGGCGGAAGACTCCCGAACTATGGGAGACTAACTTGGGGGCCCTTTCTGCGTGTGGTTCTCTTCCGTCTTGCTGGAAATAAAGGGGGTCTTCTTCGCGATTAGGCGCCACCCTTTCCTTTGTTTCTCCTTCCGTGGGAAGGGGGGAGACATAAGCCGACCGGGGGAGACCGAGTTTTGAAGTTTAAATTAACAATTTCCAATGACTCCTCCCTTAACCAACGTTTCAAAGGTGGCGAGTGGCGTTCGGCGGAAAAGATGCGGAGGTTGTGGGAGATATAAAATATTATGATGACCCCCGCCGGTTCCCAGCATCGCGTCACCAGAGTCTGTGGGATGCTGCTATGTATACCCTACCCCACTCTAGCCTTCCCAACTCCATCGACCCACCGCAGTCGGCAGGACACACAAAGGCAGCGGGGCACGTTGTTGTGATTTCTTTGGAAATTAAATTAACAGAATAATTGCTGCACCTTTTGTCGCCGCCGGCATCATGTTTGCACCACCGCCAGCTGGTACGAATGCGATGCCGGACGGTTGACCGAAAACTACGATTCGAAGGTGTTCTTCCCATGGGGCGTTAGCGAAGCTTTCTGTGGACAGGAGTAGATAAAAAAAGACGGCATAAAAGAGACCGAGACTTTGGGAACAGTGTTGTGAGCCATTATTAGAGATTCAAATAACAAATTTTCCATAACAAATTCAAAGCAACCGTAAAACCTTTTTCGAAATAACTTTGGGTTTCAGGTAAATTTCAACCACAAATATTTGATCATTGTATTCTCCAAAAAGTTGCACTTCGTGTGACGTTACGTTTGAACTTAATTTATCTATTGTCAAACTTTCAAAATGGAATAAAATGTATACCAAATCATAATATGCGGAGAAAGTGGAACAAAACTATTGCCACATTTCTTGAATAAAAGATTCTAAACTACAGCAAAAACCCAACAATAAAAAACAATTGAAATGTCCACAAAACAATAGACACAAATGTAAACTTGCACAACTCGCTGCTCGCTTCCACGGTTCATAAAGCATGTCCAGAAAACCGTTGAAATAATTCAAAAAAACCTCCCCCGATATATAGTGAATGCAGAGCGAACGCAACGACACTGGAAAGTGGGAAAAATAATGTACACAGAACACAGAAAAAAGAAAATCTAAAACATTACTATGCAACCACACCTAAACTTATTCATATTATTCATTCGCACCGGTAAACTAATGCTCGGTCGCACCGAAATGCGAGAACAACTTTGTTGCTCCCGGTGAACATGACGAGCAAAAGGGAAAGTCGGTTGTAGGAATCGTAGCAGCGGCCGTCGCCGGGGAAAATTCCACCCTCTGGTGAACTATTTTCCCTGTACTCGAGCCCAGTTTTAAAGCGAGGGTTTTTCAACCGGTCTGCAGCATTTAATGAGTATGCAGGTACAACATTATTGTACTTTTGCCGTCGCTTTTCCTCGTCGTTTGCGTGTGCCGATAAGTGTTGTTCTTCTACATGTTTTTTGGTTGGCAGTGGCCGACAAAAGGTTTTATTATGATGCAACGAAACTTTCCATCACGCGGATATGACCACCAACGGTGATTGTTATTGTTCCACACGTAGTTTAGTTGGCTGTTGGTGCGGGAGAGACCTTCGGCTAGAAGAAAACCTTCTTGACAGGCAAACTTTCTCCGCCCCCCCCGGCTCACCAAAGAAAGAAGTATCGGTTTCATTTTAATAATTTCCAAATTTATTTACCACTCCCGCGGCGGTTGGTCGCGACGATCAAAAATCACCACCGGCGACGTTTTGGACCGTCGGCGGAAGACTCCCGAACTATGGGAGACTAACTTGGGGGCCCTTTCTGCGTGTGGTTCTCTTCCGTCTTGCTGGAAATAAAGGGGGTCTTCTTCGCGATTAGGCGCCACCCTTTCCTTTGTTTCTCCTTCCGTGGGAAGGGGGGAGACATAAGCCGACCGGGGGAGACCGAGTTTTGAAGTTTAAATTAACAATTTCCAATGACTCCTCCCTTAACCAACGTTTCAAAGGTGGCGAGTGGCGTTCGGCGGAAAAGATGCGGAGGTTGTGGGAGATATAAAATATTATGATGACCCCCGCCGGTTCCCAGCATCGCGTCACCAGAGTCTGTGGGATGCTGCTATGTATACCCTACCCCACTCTAGCCTTCCCAACTCCATCGACCCACCGCAGTCGGCAGGACACACAAAGGCAGCGGGGCACGTTGTTGTGATTTCTTTGGAAATTAAATTAACAGAATAATTGCTGCACCTTTTGTCGCCGCCGGCATCATGTTTGCACCACCGCCAGCTGGTACGAATGCGATGCCGGACGGTTAGGCGGTGTGGTTGGCGGATGGCCAAGTTTATCATTTGTTTTCCATTGGCCCAGAGAAAATGGCCTGACGGTTTCGTATGCTGGAGGGCCGTTCGCGGGGTTCGCCTTTAGCCCGAAACCTGGCGAGCGGGCGCGCGCGCAAGAGAAATCAGCAAAATGCTACTAATAAACTTCATTTTCCTTCCGGCGCGCGCATCGCCCAACACACCGGAGCGCGACAAGAACTCTGAACCGACGGCAAGAAGAGCCCACCGGGTGCACTTGCTTCAACTTTGGTTGCCAGTGCCACAACCTTCGCTCGTCGGTTAGTTGGGCGTTGCGTTGCTGTGGCGATGGGGCAAAACTTCAGGCAGAAAATAGTTTTCCCGGGCCGAAAACTTCCACGAAATGACAATTTTAGCTAAAGTTGTGTCCTCTGGGATTTTGGTTTTTTGGGCTGGGTGGGGCGGAGCAAGGGTAGGAGATGACCGAGAAAGGGCACGGAGAGAAGCTGACGACCTGGCTAAAGGAATGCGCATAAAAGCTTAACAACAGTACTCTGCCTCCGGTGACTGCTGCTGCACACTAATAAACGACTCGTCGGTTCATTGTCTACAGCGAGCACAGAATAATGAAAATAATATCACGAGACCTGCTTGCACTCGCCAGGCCGAGCATACAGAGCGAGAAGAAGAGTGAGTGAGACAGTTTCCTACTATCACCCATCTTTGAATGGTGAAAAATGTTCAGGACATTGTCGCAGGATTCAAAAGACCGGGAAACTTTTCCCATCACACACAGCATGGAGTACGAAACTATTAGGTGTGTATGTAAATTTAATTGACAGATAAAAAGATATTTTCACTTGCTCTTCAGGACGTTGGAAAATAATTTTCTCAAAATCTTTAACATTAAGCTGAATACATTATACAAACCATCAAGTTGTTTCAATTTGTTGAGATTGTTAGAATCTATTTACAAAACAAATCGGACTCGATGATGAAGTCAAAATAGTTTATAATACATTTTTTGTTTTTATTCTTAAACTAGACAACCATATCGAAGATATTGCTTGTTTCAAATAAAGGAGGTCAACACTGTTTTAACCATTAAAAGACTCTGTTCAGAAATGAAGGAGAGCATTTTGAAGTTCAAGATATCCTGGACGGAAATATTTCAGTGTTGATATTGTAAATGCTGCATTAGGTTTTCAAATGTTTCAGTTCAGATATACGTGAACCAGATTTCAGTTTAACCTGCGAAACTTTGTAAAAGGAACAGAAGCCATTTTTGGCTTTAATGTTGCAAAGTTCAGCAAACACTTTGCACACTTCACGAAAGCAAACACATCTCTCCCGTTCATCCCTACATGACGGTTTCTTGGAAAATGTAATTAAACATTTTGAAACACCTAAGCTACACTTAAGGCATACATTTTTTAACATACATTCCACCCTCGAGATGCTTGGTGAGCCAATTTTGTAGCGTCCTTTATTTTTTTCTCAATTCCTTGTCTCTTTCTTTGTTTTGCACTCCTACCACCAGCAACGCAGCAAAAGGATATACAGTACAGGATGTCAGTTGCGGTCATATGCAACCGAATCGGAGAGTTCTTCATTCGTCTTAATTTTTGTGCCTTCATCCTATTTTCGGTTTTTAGAAAATGACATTTTAAGAGGATTTCTCACGTCGGCATTCGCGATGCACAGTTTTCCCCGTGCATCCCGAAACGCTTGGGCCACACCTCCTGCTCCGATCCCTCAGCTTCCACAACCCGCTCAGGAAATAACATTAATTAAGAGGCAAAGATGAAAACTTTGCACTGTGCCTGTGCCAAACCACGCTTTCCGAGCCCGTGAGACGTGCGATTAGAAATTTTCCACATAGGTTAGGGAGGATTCTTCGGAAAACCGCCCGGATGGGGAAGTGGCAAAGAGGTTTTGCGAACCGCGCACAATTTTCCCGCGGAACAGGATATACGCTGATGTCACTGTCACATGTCACGCCGGTCTTCCGGGGGGATGTGTGTGTGTGTGTGTGGTTAGAGATGTGATTAAGTGAAAACTTTGCACACCGGCGCTACCCACACACCAGCAAACTACCAACCGTCCATCCTTTCCGTCTTTTCGTCAGTGTCGCCTAAGTTCTCACACTGTAGATTGGTACAGTGAATTTGCCAAGTGTGTTTGTGTAGGTGGGTATGTGTAAGGGAGTGCTTCTTCTGAAAGGGTTCTTCATTTATGGTGCGATTCTATTAGATTCAGACACACACACAGAACACTCGAAAGATGAATCAAATTATCCATTCAGCATTTCGAGGGCACAACAAGCAAAATGATATGGAGCTCGGAAGATGCTGTTGGTCCCGGGAACTTCACAGCGTGGTAAAGAAGTACGCTGGAATACGTGGCAGAGAAACATGAATCTGATTGCACAACAGTGCTCGTGTGTGCTGATTATGCGCAGACAGTAGAAAAACTGACACTAGCTAGCTTGCTGTAATTAAATTGCACTTAGGGTGACATTTTTCGCGCGCGCTGCGTTTTCTACAACTGGTGCACAGTACTATTCGAGGTAAGGGAAGGTAAACGTACACTCAACGACTCAATGGGAATAGAATGGAACGTTATAAAACTTATCAGCTCGTAAGGTGTATTCACCAGCAATATCCGTTAATGAATGTTGATAGGTCTTTATTAAGTCATTATTGATGGGAAAATTGTGTTTTCTTTTACATAATGTGCGGTTATCTGCAGTCAAACATTACAAATGGGGAGTAGTAGGATTTGGATATTTTATTCCTTGTAATCTTTGCATCCTGATAATGATTTCATTACATTATTCTATTACTAAAACTCAGTAATGTTTTAAAAACCACAAGTAGATCACTACTGGCAGACATCGCAGGCATCCTATTTATCAATCTGAGCTCTAAACCATTTTAATGAGTCAAAAACGACATACCCATCCGCCGTAACAACCTTCAAGAGCCTTCATTTATGCCAACTTTAGTCTGACTGACTGACACCAAGCTGAATGGCACACATACAGCATGCAGTAAAAGAAAACCAACAAAAAAAACCGCCGCCTTGTAACTGTTGCTCTGCGCGAGTGTAAGCACTAAGTAGAACATTTAATCCTTTTCCTCGTTTGTGGCACACCACAGTAAAGCAAATGAGTACGGACGTGAAGTAATTGCACACGGATTCCACGGAAACTTGAGTGGCAGAGCTTTTTTTTGTGTAGCCGGTTTCCCACACTTTCGAGATCTCCCAAATCCACTCATCTTATCATCTCAGCAAAAAACCCAGCCAAGCAATGGAATGGGAAGCTGGCACAATGTGCGACAGCAAACGAGGAAGAACACAGAACAGGAAAAAAACCTTATAATTAACACCTAAATTGAAGAAAGTATTAATAAGGTGTGAAATATGGAGGCAATGTACGATTTTACACCTTCTGTGTCTTCATATTAGCAAAAACAAAAAAAGCGGGGCCTCAAAAATTGCCATCGCTAACACATTTTTGAATCCTGCTCCTTTTTTTCTGCAACGCTCAGCAAATGTGGCCTCCGCGCTGAAGTGTGCGGTGCGCCCTTTGGGACACTGTTGACACTCTTAACGTGTCCAGATACAACATCGTCTGCCCTGGTACCGTTCTCTGGGTAACGTTTGGTGCAAAAAAAAGTGGACTTCCACAATTAAGTCATCCGGCAGAGTGTCAAAAGGCTGTTGAAGCACAGAAAGAGAGCTTCTTCAGCGAGGTAAGGGCTTCTATTTCTATGCTCGTTCGTTCGTTACTGCCAACGGTGCCTCGTTCTCATGCGTGTTCCTTCTCGTCATCCGGGAGGTTTCCGCATTTCCAGCTCGTCCCAACCGTAGGCAACCGTTGTAGGGAA
>KZ062899.1:44254-56114 GCA_002091835.1 Anopheles maculatus
AAAATTATGAATGGCCAACCAAATAGGCATGAACTTGCAAAAGAGAAAAGTGTGCACGTCCCCAGAATGTAAAAGAAATAAAAAACACAGGATAGCTAAACCTACAGAATATCTCACCGTTTGGATGACGATAGCTTGTGCAGATTCAAATATGGTCTTGGTACACCTGTTTAGCGATGCTTGCACAGTTCTTGAAGTTAAAGTTCGTTACAGATCTTAATGTGGTATGCTATCCAAACACGCTGCCTCTTCCAATACACGCACTGGATGCGTTTGCAAGGTCGTGTGTTTTCACGCTAACAAGAGAAACAAAACGAAATGAACGAACAAATTAATAACCAGAAATAGCAACCGGCGTTAAGCAGCACTACCACTGGAGGTCACCAATTAACCTCATACTGCACTGTGAAACATCAACACAGCGGGTTATTAAATCAAATCTTATTAAGCTTGGAACCTTGCACTTTCATTAAACCAGAACATGATTTAATTATTTGTGCACTATTGAGTGCCAGAGGAAGAGCAAAAAAATGCGAAACAACAACGCTATAACTAATTACGAAAGCAATGGTGAGAACAAAGCTTTTCCAACCCGTGTATTAATATTCCTTTATTTTATTAGTGCATTAACTCGAAAACAGAAATGGGTGATAAAAAGTTATCCATAGTTCTTAAGTGAAATGAGGAAACAAAATATGCTAAGGTACACCTTTATCGGCTAACGATGAAAGAATGGGGATAACATCTTTTAACAGCTGCTTCGTGCATCAGCCGTGCAAAAGCAAACGGTCGCTTATCGAAAAATTATAGACGCATGTGGTCATAAAAATTAAAAAATCCAAGATTTGGTTTCCCTTTTTTACATCGCCAAGAATGAACTCAGCAGTCAACCCGTGTTTTAAGGCTGAGCCGGGCAGTTGATGGTCACTCGTTTGAAAACCATTACTTCAGCCATAACAAACATTCCCCTTTTACGGAATGCAGAACATCGTAACACCAACGCTGGTGTGTGTGATTGTAAGAGAGTATTTTGTAAGATAAAATAGACTCCCGGACTTGCTGCTAAGTAGTCTGCACCGTTCCGTGTCTATGGCCGGAGCGTACGAATAAAATTATGATAAGCTCCAACGGTGGAACCGAATTTGCATGAAAATGGCACTCGCGCCAGCATTATTCCCGTGGCGCGAGTAAAGCCTCCGGTGCCCCCCGCTGTCCAAATGGGTGCCCCTTCTCGCTGTGTGCAACGATGATGATGGTGGTGGTGATTCTTTCACTTAAGCCATCCGTTTTTTTTTCTTTAAAACCCAGCACACCAAAGCACGTCTGCGCTCGCGGTAAGGGTTTCTCTCTCTCTCTCCTCTCTCTGCAACTTCCAACACGGGGGAAGTCTTCCAAAGTCGAAGCGAGCAAACCTCAGCGTGGTCGCTGGATGAAACAACCTTCGGAGCCTGTTTATGAGCCGCTGTCCCGTTGTTCAACAGCGTTTAGTACCTGCTTCCACTCCCGCTGTGCGGGTTTCCGTCCCAGCCCGTTTTACTCACCCCCGTGTGTCACGGGCCGTTCTGCGGGACATTCCACAAATCTTCAGCCACTCCGTGCACTTCCCACATATCTTCCGGGCGGGTTTCGGTTGTTGTTGCAGGTTGCCCTCGCTTTTTTTTACCGCCGACGAGATGAGCCAGCATCACCGAAACATCATCATCGCCTTCGTGGAGGATGCCGGGACAAAACAAAACACCGCGACGACAACCGACGTGAACAGAACGTGCGTGCGTAGTGGGAAGAATTAGTTTGGAAACAGAGCTAGCGAGACTTCGAGAGTGACAGAGCAAGAGATGTTGTTAAGAGAGCGAAGCAGCAGCAACAAAAAAAATAACACAACACAATATTAAAATGGTTTCGCGCTGCGGTTGATGTGCTTTCCTACTGCTAAGGTTTCTCCTCTTCAATTCTTTCCTTCTGTTCTAGTCATTGCTTTCGGTGTTCGGTTTTCTGTTTCTCTTCATCCATACGCGCTCGATACGGAGCACGTACAGCATTATACACCGTGTTCTTCGATTGGATTGTTGCTTTTGAGGGTGCCTTCCTTCTCAAGCCACCAGCAAAACTCCAACTCCGTAGCTAAACCGTAAAGCAAATCGAACAAAACAGATCGTCAATGCACGTCCACCACGGGCCTCTGGAGCAAAGGAGACAGAGTGCTCTGCGTTTGTAATCCGTTTTGCTGGCTATTCTCGATCGGTCAATGGTTTTTGGAAGTTTTGTGTGCTAGGAAGTCGCGTGCGCACCGAAGCACAGGACAACTCAACCACGGCGAGTGAACGGTAAACGCAAACTATCCGGGTCGTAAGACCCGTGGCGCGTTCCGTTTCATAACGAGCAACCCCGGTGGAACCCCGCGGAAAGGGGGCCCAATCTAACCGGGCACAGTGTGATCGTGTTCTCCTCGCAAGGGAGCGAGCCGATTTTGTTTGGAGGGAGCGAGAAAGCGTGAAAACCGTACGATCGATTGGTTCTGCTTTCAAAAGTGTAAGCGCTCGACCCTAATGGACAATCGTTTGGATGCATACTCATCTTTATTATTACGAGTAATCTTGATTACCTTCCATTTTCTTTTACCTCTTTTTATGCTTCCAAATTTTTTTGTCCGAAAAAAAAAACATTTTCTTTAACCAATTGCCTACAGCCTAACACTACTATAACGAACTTGTCTTGGGCAGCCCTCAAAGTATCAGTACACACACAATTGGGAATGAGATTTTAAGTCATTAGATTCCGTTTGCTCTTTAATACGGTAAACAAAAAGTAATACTTATTTTAAAATATTGTCTAAGGACATTGATCAATGATCATGAGACCAATGAACAGATTATCATCTGTAGGATAAACGCCTTTAGAAATATTTTTAGTTGTAAGTTACAACCAGAAGACCAGAGGTCTCATACATAAGAAATACATTTGAAGGATCGTTTAAGGCCCGTTGGTTTAGTTGGTACTGGCAATAGTTGCGAACGCAAAGGAATAGGGATCGAATACCGTTTCTTGGTACCATTTCTCTACAAGTAAAATCAAGCCAAGGAATCCAGAACTGACAGCAGAACTCTCGAGGCTATAGTGCCAAAAAAGCACCTAGTGATGAATGTTCAATCGCTGATCGTGTTGTTCCATAGCCAACTTAAATTATTCTATTTGCTGAGCAAATGTTCCAATAGTTGAAACACTACATTCTCACAAACAGCAACAGCTGTAAAACCGCTGCACATTAGCAACGCAAACAATTTACGGATACTGCTCATTAAAACAAAAAGCGTTAAACGGAATGCGTTTCCGATTGTGAGAGGTTTTGAAAGTATGGAGAGAGAGAAAAAAAACCGAACCAAAACCTTGTTCACCCAATTGCATAATTTAGCAACAACAACAAAAAAAAACCCCTACAAGTCATACCAACCCATACCCATGAATGGTAAACCCGTCAGGGACACTCGCACACAGTGGTACCTATTAAAATGCCATAAAAATGGAGGACTCAATTGCGAAACACGACCCCGGGCATGGATCCGCCACAAAAGGATCTATGCCTGTGAGTACATAATTCTCACTCACACCCAGAGCACACCGAGAGCAACGAGAGAAGCCTGGGAAGGCAGTATGTGTGTGATGATGGTGATTCCTTTTTCTTGTACTGCTGGTACTGTGCTGTAGAGAGGGCTCGTTCGTTATCCATGCTAGCAGACCTCGGCAGAGTCTTAAGCGATCGAACGCGAAATAGTTGGGAGAGAGAGAGAGAGAGAGAAGCAGACTCGAAATACGATCCAGCCAACCCTGCTGCTCGTCCTTTGTGTTTCCCTAATGGATGGCTTACCCTGCCTCAGATGCCTCCGAAGATATGGGATAGGAAAGCATATACACTGTTGTGGCAGACACACAGTACATTATTATTTGGCATTGCATTTTATTCAATATATCTGCACACGGAAAAAAAACACGACACAAGAACGCGTTTGTGATCAGCTCCACAAAGAACCCAAACAGGGACACGGGGAGTGTGAACAGAGGGATCGGGAAAGAAACAACTCCAAAGAATACGACCAACCTGTCCACATTTTCCCATTCGCCATCCCATTCAATTCAATCGATCTTAACCGTAGCACGCACGTACACATTCACCGAGAGACACGCTTACAAATGCGCACCGAAGAATAGCCCGGCAAGAATCTGCGAGAGATCTCGAGAAGCTCGCACAGTATTTTCTTACCGGTTCGCGTTCAAAATAGCTAGCGTCTTTGCTGTCTTTCCCTTCGTTTTGCTTCGATCCGATGCCGAGATTGGACAGTTGATGACCGATGAATCGTTCCTATTTTGCCGTTCGTCATCGACCGGTTATAGGCTTTCATTCTGTGTGTGTGTGTGTGTGTGCCTGTTGCTGTCCGTTGTATGAACCTCCCGCGATGTCCACGCTGTCAACAAACGAGCGACAATAGCGGACAACCGATGATCAACAAACGGTGGGGTGCGCCGATCGGGTGTCCCCTAACCACTGCTAATGGGGTTTTGCCGGCTGATGTTCGCCCACGGGACGTATGTGCATGCAGCAATATTGTACGAGGGAGGACGATGCCGGACGAGCCGGACCCTTATGCTGGTTGTCCCTCGTATCTGTCTGTCTATTTGCCCGCAAGCTGTCCGCTTATCATCTGCCCATCGTCGCCGATCGTTTCAATTATTCCGGTGCTCGATCGATCGGTCTCGTCTAGAACATATACACACACACACGCACACACTCGTACATAAACGTACACACTCGGTTTCTTCTTGACAGGGCCCCGGTGACTTGACAGTAGCCAACGAACCGAACCACGGACCAAGAGTCCAGCCGAGCGAGGTCATCGAAATAATGCACACACGCTGACATCCCTTCATAGCTTTCTTTATGCGAAGAGGAGCGACCAGGAGACACGGGAGGTAGGATAAACATAAAGCGAAGCAGAGTGAAAGACAGAGCCAAAGAAGCGTTCCAACAAGATCGATCCAGGTCGTCCGTTCAGCTACAGCACAGAGTAAACCGGTTCCCCGTCCAAGGTACGGCATACACACACACACACCGCTCGGTCTCACCGCAAATACTTCTAGGGCTCGAGCGTGTCCCCCACAACACCCGTCGTCGTCGGGTGACAACCAGAGTTCGTTGGTGGGACGCATTTTCAAAATGCACCACACACTGCTGCTATATCTGGTCGGTCGGTATCGCTACAGCCATTAGACGGCTGCAGGCAAAAGGCGACATTCCGATGCAATGACTCTCACCAACCGTGGCCGATGAACGTACCTGACGCGAAGGATTACACACCTTCATACCCCGTGAGTCATTGATTCACTATTAGAGCCCATCAGCCCCGCGGGCATCACACCAGGCCAGCCACACACCACACGTTGCTGATGTCCATTTCGAATTTCCTCTTCAAAGGCCCCGTTCATCTACCATCAACCGCCTCTTCAACGGGACCATTGTTCACAAGATGGACACGGCGTTCGGCTGAGAGCACCTACGAAAAGCAAGTCCCTCTGGACCGTCCGCTGAATTCACTACCGCCAGGAACATCACTGCATATCTCTCTCACCGGAAAGGTATGGACGGCGCGCGCATAGAAGATTTATCGCAGCTAAGATCGCGTTGCAACAAAACAATGGCGAACCAAGCGCAAACCATATCTGCCAATACACACACAAATATATTTATATATGGCATACGGGCTCCTCCGTTTTTCCCGCGAACGTGCGTACAGTAGAAAGGGCTATCGCGGGCCAACTTTTGAACCATTTGCACAGTTTCTCTTCCCGGTAAGTGGTCTACCGGGTAACTTCTCTGACAAGTCAGAATCTCTGTGAGTTTGACTCAGTGTCTGGGACGACACAAATCGGACCCCAAATCTCGGGCAACGGTTTGTTTTTTTGTTGGTCGTATTCTGTACGACCGGTGTGTGTTTCCCAGAACACTGATGACCTCTCTCTTACTTGCAGTCTACCGGCCCAAAGTACATACATCCTTCCACCGAGCTCTTTTCACTCGCCCTTAGAATGATAAATGTCAATCGATAAATTAACTCCGCAAAATGCGAAGCGCCGGGTACACACACACACAATCCCAACATCGCCAAATGGGGCAATGGTAGAGAATTGGTTGCCACAATCGGCCGTTTAATGTTGCTCCCTGGTACGAGATGTGGCGGGAAGCCGTAATACAGCCGAGAATACAGGACATGGACAGGTCAGAGATCCAGGCGGTCCTTACGATGGAGGAAGAAATGCACGATGTTGCGAAATAGAGTTACAGCAAATAAACTCCAGCGTGCACCGAGAGAAATCGGTTCACCTAGGCCACTGCCGAACCCTTTTCCGGAGTCCGGAGTCCGGATTCAGACAAGGGCAAGCAGCAGCAGCAGCAGCAGCAGCAACAGCACGACGCCCGAGATCGATCGAATGCCGAAAAATGCCGAGCAACAGGGCCAAACGACCAACCAAGGTACGACGCGCGGCTTTGTTCGCTTTTCAACCATTCCACCACACCACAACAAACTCTTTACTGCCACCAACATACAACGCGACCCTGTTTGAATTCTTACCGGCCGCATATCTTCCTTCGGTTAAACTGATTTTAATGCAAATTTATCTCCTGCACACAACCGCCAGCCAGCAGTGTATGCAGGAACGCTTGGGTGTACGCTTGGGTTTCGGCAGAAAGTCGAAAGATTGCCAATCGGGCGAGCCAATAGCAGTAAAGTGCATCGGAGAACTGCGCTGCTGTACTGTTGCAACGGCAACTAGAATCTCACAAAAACGATCGTCGCATGCAGTGTGTTTCTGTTGCATGTGTGTGTGTTTTTGATGTTCCCGATGTAGATGTTTGTGCCGTTTAATAGAATATATACAGCTTCAAGTCAAGTGTTTAATGGAGAATTACGCTCGCACGGTGGACGTTTGGTAGCAATGCAATGTCTGCACGCCGTTTTACCTCGGACAAGCTGGTTCGTTTCAATATTTGCAGTTGCCCGTTCGAGCGGAATGTATGCTTTCTTGTTGTTCTCCTAGCACCTTTGGGCAAACACACTCAACCACCGAGCTCGATAGCGTTGGTCGTGGATAATTACGCCTAAATTTATGCACCGCTTTCGACCGGAACTTCTTTCACACATTCCTAAAGGGGGGGGCGGCAGAGAGAATAAGTTATTCTTTACACTAAGCGCCCGCAAATGATTTGAACTCACCCGGTACAACACGCCGTGGCTGCGTGCAAAACGGTCATCCCGAAAGGTGGCAATAGTGCAGGATGCTTTTTAGCGAGCCGTTTGTGCACCGTCGCCAAACGCCAGAAGGTATTTTCTGCTTCGATTGTCCGTTCCTCACCAGACAGGTCTCGTTCGATAATGACAGCGACATGGTACGAGCTTCGACCGCCCGTACCTATTCTGGCTCTTCTGCCAAAAGTCTAGATACAGGCACACATCCACACCGCTTTCCCACAAGTGGTTCCAGGCATCACCGTCGTCCTCCCGATGACGCGCTCCAAAACTAAAACCCGGATGAAAACCGTTCGCGTTCGCTCTCTGTGCCGTCAGCGAACTTTTCCAACGTCATTTGCATAATCCATTGTGCTATCGAAATGGAATGGACAAGTTTAAGAACTGTCCGATCGAAGGACTTTGGACTGCGCCGAACATCGAATGGAACGCCATCGACAAGCGATCGGAATAGACGGATAGAGAGAGAGTGTGTGTGTGCTAGAGCTAAAGAGATATGATTGGCAAATAAAGTGTACGATAATTCGAACGGCTGGGAAAACTGAGGAACCCGCAGATACACACAACACGCTATAGATGCCGAGGTTCATAAATTTCGGAACGGTAATCCGCCCCTTCGCCGTCTAGAGCGCAACTTGCGGGAAAGATTTGACAACTCGAAAATCAAACCGGAATCAAACTTTAACGAGCGTCAACACAGAACCACCAACCCAGCTCTTCATCGCACTATTCTTCCGATTTTATGCGCATGATTTGATATCGCACGAATAAAAGTTCTTTCCGCTCTCACTCTTCCCTAACCACCTCCCCGTTGGCGTGCCGGATATACTTCGTTCAAACCGTTTTTTTTTTATGCAAAAGTGCAAAACTGAATTTGCATATTTTGTTCCCGATTTCCCTCTCATCCGTTCCGGAGACGTCTAGAGCAGCGGCAAACTTCTGTCTGCCGATCACCGCAACGGGTATGTCGATTAATTACGAACCCGGTGCGCTATGTGGTATGGTAACTACTTTCGGACTCGCACCGAGGATATCAGTTAGCCGCAAAATTGTGGAAAGTTTGCACCGTGCTGCAAAAAGACGCGACTTCTATCCTATGCAAATGACAAATTATCACGCCCCGAAGGCACTATAATTGTTCATCGAACATGTTTGTTGGCGTTGAAGGACGCCGGCAATGACACGGGGCCGTAAGAGAGTAGGAGCACTTTCATAAGGATTACAATTTGGAGTTAAATTTCATTAAAAATCGTTTTCCTCTGGAGCGTTCTGCAGGGTGTGAGATTTATATATTTAATCTCATAGCTACTTAAATTGCTGGAAGAGTTTAAGTTTTCGGTAACTCTATTTGAGCAACGGTAGCAGATGCTAGGAACGCATTTCGACAACTCGATGAGCAATATGTTTATATGAGCAAACAACAGTCAGAAAATATGTATATCATACTAAAGTATGAAATATAGTAAATGCAAGTTGCAAAAGCAGAGCTAAGAATATATTAATCTTGGGGAAAGACTGTCAGACTGTGCGAACGATCTATAAATGATCTTCAGTAGCAGACTCTACTGTAAGTCTAATTTCTTTGCAGTGCATCTAAGACAGGAGCAGTCCTGGTACCGAATTTTGGAATCAAATCAACTGTTAATGCGCGTGCTCTAATTCCGCAGTTACTGCACTTAATATCCGTGGTCTTTTAGATATCTCACAAACATCAGATACATTCATTGCTCTGTCATCATTTGATTGCGATTGTGTTGCATCTGTCATTTGAAAAACCAAAACACAAAACTATTTGATAATGGTATCATTACTATCTGTTTTTTGTTGCAGTATTTAAATTTTAGATGCTTTTATTGATAGTTGATATGGACTCTTATCAAAACCATTACTTCCCAATCATTAAACTAATTGATCTGAAAAGAATTACTAACTAGATACCAGGAATGGGACTAAAACAAAAGCGACTTTTCATCACAAATAAATACCGATGTTCCTGATAGATTTATTTCATTTTATCAGGAATTGGGTCGAAAAAAGGGAAATTAATTTCAATCAACTTTTTTTTCATTGAAGATAAAAAACTAATATTTTAATTGAATAGTAATGTAGCATTACAACATAATCCGATAGTAATTAGAACCTACCATTCTGATGCTAATTTATAATACACCATAGAAAACGAAAGATAATTGTACACGATGAACAGTTTACACGATCTTTTAATGCAATCCTCATCCAATTGAACAACTTTGCACCATAAAATAATATAAAAAAAACACTATTTATACAGCATTAAACCAAAATCTCGCTTTAGTTTTTAATTACACAAGGTGCAACAAACCATCGCAGCACGGATTGTATCATATCGAACGTAAAAATAATTGGCAAATACATACAATTATTAAATTTCAGTAGGTTACAGGCAGTGGCCGAAAAACGGGGTTTATTATCCATCAATTATAATGATTCGCGGGGATTTTCCTTGCTGCGCATGTAAACCACAAACCACCGATACGTTCTGATTGCATATTGTAAAATCAAAATCAAACACAAAATAGTTCCAAATTCAATAAGAGAAATAAAATTTGACGCTGTAACCGGATCCCACCAGTCACCGTCATTCGTCCCTGCCGTTTCATGCACCCAGATGCGAAAGGCATTAGGAACCATGAAGCACAGCGGCATGAACCGTTGATTCACCTTTTCTGGTTTCTGTTGACTTTAGATAAACTCTCGCGTACCAATCAATACGCGCATTACCGCTTGCGCTACAACAAAACCGATGCGCAAACAATCGAAACCCATCCGCCGTTTCCCATCGGTTGGCCCAAAAACCTGGGGTCCTGGTATATGCTTAGGAGCATTTCGATTGCTTCAAATCGGTTAAATCTAATCAGCGGCAAACAGTCGCCGGAAGAGAAATGGAAATATTTACACACGGCCGGCCCGGCCCGGTGTACACTACAGTCTGCTCTCCCCTTGTCTCTTCGGTACGGGGCCCATCGGGCTCTGGGCAAACTAATTTTCCAAATAACTACCATGCTTCCGTTTTGCCTCCACAAACCCTAATCGCCGCGTATAACTCCCCGGATCGAAACCATATGCCTCCCCCGAACATAGACAACGCAGCAAGTTGCCTAACTGGAAAGTTTATTGATCGTTTTCTACCGATTGATAATCATGATTACGAGAGTATGATGATGTTCTCGCATTCGATGACGCACCGTTTTGGAGCGGGGAACGGAGGGCGAATTGGGTTGGCATAAGGAGGCGAAGGGTGCATCGTTATCATTAGCGATGGTTACGGTTTGCTCTGCCCTCTCCCTAACCACTCACTGGAACGGTATGTAGTGCTGGGTATAAGGTTGATAGAAATTAGAGATGTCAAAAGACACGGAAGACTGACCAGTGGTGTGGCATGGTGCAAAAAGGAAGGAGAAGGGAAGACCTGAAATGAAATCAGTGGCCGGTTCACATTGCGATCAAGTACACCTACCCGTCAAACGCTGGCATCGATATCTACATATGCACTTGCAAACCCATACACAGGAAGCACCACTTTCGGGTGGAAATTCGATCGCCTGAATTGACTCTTCAAAGTCACTTCCCTTAGCACGGTGCATGGACGCTTTTATAGGTTAGGGGGACGGTTTTGTGGTGCATGTGGGACGTGGTTGCCTGTAGGAGGATCACATATCGGGGTGTGTGTGTCCTAGTGAAGACTCTTAAGGACCACTCGGACACATTCCACTTCTGGCGGTCGTTAAACAGCAACGAAGTGTGTTCTTAAACGCAGGTTAAAAATTACCATGCGAATGTGCCCCAAGTGCCGCTACGAATGATTGTAAATTGATGCATTTGTGCGTCGTTCAAACCCTTTTTGCATTTAACCCTTGGATAGAACATTGCGCTGTACGTGTTTAAATTGATTTAATGGAAGAAATATTAAGTACCTAAAATGTATTTTTACACATTTTTGCAGACATCAGAAATAACGTTATCATATCATGAATATTTAAATAATTTTTAAACCATTTATTTAATTACCTTTTTGGATACTAAGAAGCCTTTACTCGCAGCTTGGAAATTGAATTTAATACATAGAAGAAATTGAGGAACTATCTTTTGTAAATCAGTTAAGATCCAGGCATAAGTTGATGATATTTTCATCATTGGTTTAAGACTCTGCTATGTAGCAGCAGCGTACCAAAGGATCAAGCAACTCTGTCCAAACTAACTAACTAATTTCTCCTAAGTATTCGAGAGAAAGGTGTCCAGAAGAAGTTTTGATTCCGTATGTGTGAAAAAACCAATAGTCTTGCTACTATAGTGAGCTACGAGGTGTATGATGGTCTCACCATTCTACAGCGAATCAAACTCGACAGGTTCTGGAAGACTGGTCATGTCATGAGAATATTACCGGACAACCCGGTAACACACAAAATCTTTTTGACCGTCCATATAGACAGATTAGATATGATTACCAAATCGCAGCTAAGCAGTAAGCAGTAAGCAGCTAAGCAATTCAAAATCTTTTATTTGAAATATAGCACGTGTTTTATTAA
>KZ062899.1:57071-74448 GCA_002091835.1 Anopheles maculatus
GCAAACGTTGTTTTTAGGAGCTGTCGATGAACAACGAAATCAAACAAAAACCCAACTCCCACAATACGCCGACACGCGGGAACCTTGTACACACAACACATCGTTTGTGTGCGGCGCGCGCGTATCGGTTTCGGTTTCAAATTTCCCAATTGTGTATTTGCCATCACAGAGCCCGAAATCCGCTCAAACAGAGCCTCAAAGTCAAAGTGTAACTAGTAGTGCCGAGTTTCCGATTGCTTGGAAAGTGGAGGAGACCGATATATCGGGCCCGCAAACACACATACACAATGAGCTACTGCTGTACAATCGTTTCTGGCGCACAAATTAACCTTCCCAAACCATTAGTCAGCAGTTGGTCAAGTGGAAGTCCCAATAGAGTGCGCCCTCGGGGTGGAACGGAACTGACTAGAGCGACCCCACACACACACACACTCAATCGCTACGTCCCGAAAGTTCAGGGATTTGAATCCGGTGCGAAAGGTAGCTAACAACTTACGGGACGAAGGTTCGCAAGGGTGCCTTAAGAAATGAAGCCTTATCGAATCGAACCTACAAGCGACATTCCACGGCCACCGTTATGCCGCGCACCGTTGCTACCATTTGCGTGCCTTTTTTTGCCATTTTTCGTTACCCTGCAAACCGGTGTGCAAATAATTGCCCTCCGAAAACGACACCGAACACAGAAAATCAATCTATGGCCAATTTGTTAGACATTTGAATGCGTTCTCCTGCCATGCTGCTTCAGGACGCAGAGAGATCACGGTGCAGCACACATTGTTACACACAAACACATTACACGCAGCAGTCTGTGCCCAGTTCTGTCGAGACAAATCGATCGTATTACATTCATTTGCTGGATTGCATTTATCACCGAGCTGTCAATTGCACGAGCGCATTTATGCATGACTGCCCAGCACGATACACGGCGCACTTCGCTCGAGGAGTGTTGGACCGCAGCGTTTCGGCCGAAGTGAAGGGACGTCGAATGTTGTTCAACAAGAAAGTGCACCCGTTTAACAAATCTAAAAATTGAAGTTAAAAATATCAACTACAACCATAGCGCGATAAAGGCACGACACAAAGTAAACATCTCGGACACAGCATCGGTTTTTTGTACATCAATTAATTGGGAATTATGGATACCATCCGTCGCCGACCTGCGACATCCAGCAAACCCAATCCGACACAAACCGAGTTCCAATTTTGTCCAACAATCATCGTTGCGGTTGTTACGCTACACAACACGCCTTAAGGGCGACCAAATCGTTCAGTCACTTGAACACATGACGCACAATAGAGTTGTTATGGTCGGCGAGATCCTCGAAGAAGCTCAAATGCTGTGCAACAATGGAACGGCTAGTTAGTTGTCTTGAAGAGAAAAAAGAAACAGAATACAACAAATGTTACAGCACACACACACACGGCGAGAGGAGAAAATAACCGCAGCAACTCGTCAGCAACATAACAGTGGCCTCCAAAACGGTAAGCCAATTAAGCGGAATGTTTCCCAGCCACGAAAATCAACGCGCGCCGTGGACGAAAGAAGTGCTGGACAACGAGGACAACGAATATCGTAATATGGAAAGGCACCCGGGGGTGAGTAACGCGCAAGGAACCGTGTCAGATGTGCGTATATGTGCTTTTATTTAATCAGCATGTACAGTGATGGACAACAGAATAAGAGCACCTAAATGTGTATAAGTTAGGATATGGAGCGACGAGATTCAACTAATCGACTTATTTTGTTGAAGATCTTTGAGGCAGTCGGATCTGGATTCTCATCTAGACCGTCTCCCCGTACATAAGACTGACTCCAGGCTACGCTTATCTTAAGTCAAGGAAGCTTCAAATAGCAGCCGAAACCTCTAGATGTCATAGCGCCAAAAAAGCTCTTTAGACCAACATATTCTCATTGCATCAATCAAGAACTCGATTCTGCATCTCACGATCATTTTTGTTCAAAGATCTTATAATTGTAATATCTACTATAAGCATCGTAATCAGTAGTTTCGAGCCCGGATATTAGGGAAGTCTTAATGTTTCATCCACCACTGTAGCTGTACCAGCGGTAGCCATTTTCGTACAATATGGGCTGCAATGGCGAAATAATTGATGCAAGGACTTTTGCTTGTTAATTTGTACGTTTCGCCGAAACTGTCAATATTATAGACAAACGAGCCACACAAATGAAACCACAATATTAAGCTTAATGCATTGTTGTGTCGAAATACAATTTATTGCAAAACGAAAACCTTACCACGAACGAATGTCCAACTCTAGCGCTGGCATTGCTTTGACATGTAGGATGAAAACCATCGTACATTAGCAATTCCTTTCACCAAATTTTTCATTACCGTGTGTCATCGTATCATGCGTTACAATGTAATGAGGACCACATTGTCAAACATAATAATTGCTACATTTTACTTGTAATGTTTGCCGGCGTACTGAAGAGATTTACCAAAATGTTAATGCGCTTTTCCCCTAAAAACACTATTCAACGCACAAACCACACAACACGAAATGCACCATAAACATTCGTTACCATTCGTTTGGCACGCACGAAAATGCTAACATAACAAGAAAAAGGCAGTGTCCTAACCACAAAAGTTGCCATCGAGACGAAGAGAACCAACCGAGAGCGAACGACGGCAAAAAAAAAAAAAATTGACCGCATTTATATGTGTATATACCAGTTTCGTCAGCTTTTTTTTTCTCTTGCTAGTGATGGCTCTTATTGGTCACGTTCGGTAATTTGGCCACTAGGCGCAACAAACGGTCATGAAATTAACCTTTCCACCGGACAAAAACGCGTCGAAAGTGTGTGTCGAAAGAAAGCGAGAAACTCGTCCTTTCGCACGCAAATTGATGCAATTGGGTCTGACAGAGCACCAAGAACGGGTACAGACCCACGGGCAAGGGTCTGTGTCTCGCCCGCTCACTACGCCATCCGTTCTGTCACGTTCAATTATTTGTTTATTATCAGCATCCCGCTCAGTTGGGATCTGCGAACAATGTGTGTGGGTGTGGGGAAGGTTTCGGGGTTTTGGCTTTCCCTCTTCTGGCAGCACCGACAAAACGTCGTTACACTCTCTCCGGTTCTTGGTGCGTTTTAAGCACGCTAATAATGCAAAACCCATATTCAATTTTTGCTACTCTTTGCCTTCTTTTTATCCTTTCGCTTGTGAGGGAGCTCCCGGTTGTACATTTCATTAACTTTGGGGGTTTTCTTTTTTGTTGCTGCTTGTGTTTAATTAGAGAGTACAAGGTCGTAAAAAGTGAACCTACGCAGACGACGCCACAGACAGCGACGAACCACCATAGAGTGTGTACAACCTTGGTTACGGGGATTCGCCGATCCGAACTGAAAGCACAACCGTAAGCAAGGTTACCGTAAAAGATCGTGATCGCATGTTGATTATTACGTTAAGATGGGATCTAGGCAGTAGTAGAACAACGCCAAAATGTACCACACGAAACCGATTCACTTTGCTTTCGTTTTGTGGGGCGCTGCTAGTGATGTCGACTGACACACACATCTATTTGAGCTCTAATCGAGTTCAATTTTTCACAGCCCACAAACGCAAATGCATACCAACGATTCGAATTAAGATGCAGATCGTTGATAGGGTACTGATACAGCCATCCACCGCACAATAGCTTTTCGGGGTCCAACCTATGCTGGTGGAGCGACGCTCGAAGTCGTGATCGGCACCATGGAGGGTGCCACGATTAAATCCGATTCGATTGTCTCGATCGTGCTCGGCGATAGTGGTCGGTTTTACAAGTGTATTAAAATTAATAGAACACAAAGAGGCAGAAAACCCCATTGAACATCTTAACCGAAATCCTGTGGTTTCGTTAGGCTATTTATGATCTATATGTTGTGCTCTTGACAGTTCTAAACACACAGTTTGGCGCTAAAAAAAACGTGTGCTAACAGAAAACACACATCAACTATCTCACTAAACACACAATCACACGCTTTACATCGCTAGACTTCAAGTGGAGCGAATGTTGCTGGCTGACTTTGGGCGTCTGTTTGCGGCATATGATTTATTGCGGTGCTTCACAACTTGGAAACGCCTGTAAAAAAAAAAAACGGAAATTTTTTCGGTTGAGATTTTCCGAGTGTCAAATCGGTGCTGGCACCATAATCGACCGTGCGCCAACAAATCGTAAACAACCATATTGCAATTTACGGCGCTAGGTTTGAACGCAAAAAATATTATAGGAAGTATTTCTGCGTTTGACAGAGCCAGCGGCGCCATAAACTGCATTGGATGGATTAGGTAATAACAATCAAAAAACAATATTAATTGAATCACCAACCACGACCCATAAAACATCGAGGCGTGACCGGTAATGAATGCCGAAATTGTTGTGGAATTTGTTTTGACCCTTTAAATTTTCGATACGTTCCATAAATGGAATCGATCCCTGAAAAACCACTTCTGCGCTGGAGGTTTTTACCCTAACCATTGGCTATTTGGGTTAGATTGCGCTTGAACCAATCCACCCCGACCGGGTATAGTTATGACCGTTGTCAAGTGGCTGCTAAATGAATAATTGAAGTCAAACGGGAGGTTTTACCAGTGACGCTTCGCCACATTGTATGCACAGACATACGAAATTACTGGATGGAAATGCTGGTTCGTTCGTGATTGGATTGATATTGATTCCGTGTCAGAGACAGAGAGAGAGAGACGGCGTAAATTTGAATTATTTAACTTTCTTGTGTCATTTGTGCTTTGCTTTTCTGGGCGAACGAATGGGCGCGATCCCCAAAAATGAAGCGATAAAAAGTTTGCGCTTCTCATGAGGTTGAGATTGGTTTGATTCGTCGGATGTCTTAAAATAAGCCTAGATTAATTATTCAAACAGTGACAAACGGGTGAAGCATGTTTGGTTTTGCAAGGAATTAAGATTATTTTGATATTATTAACTTGCAATAATTGGAAGATATTTAGATGGAAAAACTAAAACAATATTGTTATTTTGCGATAACAGACAGTTCCTAATGATGATAGTTAACTTCTTCTTTAAGTTATTTTTTATAAAAGACTAAATATTTAATAATAACACCACATACACCAGAAAATGTGTTCATGAACATTGTACCACTGATTACAAAATCAATCCGACAGCAGCAAGCAAGGTTTCAGCACATTTTCCCTCAAAAGGTTCTGTAATGTGGCATCAACATGTGCGATAGATCGAAACATGGTATGAGCTTCAGCTTTTTTGTTGTTGTGCTAAATAATGAAATAATCATTAATCAAGAGAAATAAAAACACAACACACAAAAAAAAACAATTTCCTTCAGCCAACAGCGTTCCCAAGGGCTGGGAACGGCAATAAAGCAGCTAAATGCTAGCCGCAAATTAATTCTAAGTCGCTGCACTTGAGCTACCCATAACACAGCCCTTGGTAGCCCTTACACTCAACAGCACACTATAGCCTGTTTCTATAATATGTCACCCAGTGTTGGAGCAAGGCACCCGGGCAAAACCTGGAGGCAACGGAGATTTATTGGGTGGGTTTCAGCAACAATCATCACGATTAATCGCCTTACCAAAGCGCGCGTACTCGTGTGGGTTACGCTGTCGGATCAAAGCTGTGGTTAGTGTTTGCTTCCCGCTGGTACCGAACAATTGTAAGCCTGTTGGGAAACGCAAGAACAGCCAGAAGCAGCGCAACAGGGAAGGTGCACGAGCGATGACGAGCGCGACCTTGAGGAATTTATTTATCGCTCAAATCCTTCAACATTCGTACGTGTCTGAACGTGTAAAATATGCTAAAATCATGCTCAGCCCTGCTTGCACATGGTTTCTTCGGATGGTGCGCCTCTTCGGTGTGGTGATCGGTGCGCCGCTCGGGCTCAATCCTGCAACCGGTAATTGAAGGTCCGCCGAAGGGAAGCTGAAATAAAAATGGCAAAACATTACCGGCAGAGTGTTTTTTGCTTGCTGTTTCGCTACTACCATCTCGAACAAGTGGCGCCCCGAACTATTTAAGAGCGTGGAAAAATAACATTCTCGGCCCAGCACAAAACATAAAAATAAAACAAAACGACACCGTTTTGCCTCACAAAGTACGGGTAGGACACGGGTCCTAGAAGGGGTCGCAATGTGTGTCGTGGTCCGCCGGCGAGCCTTATGGGATTGGCCAGACCGTACCAATTCCGCAACAGCAGCCCGGAGAGCAGCAATTAATTCAGCGCCAAGTCCTTCGGGCGTCCATGTTCGAGAGACCTCTCGGAAAGGTACCAGAATACTGGACGGCGCAAGAGAAAGAAACATTCCGTTCAATGATGGCGATCAAATCGGCCGAAGGTTAGCAAATGTTAATATCTTCATTCGCACCACCACCACTCACTAGCGTACCTTCGCGTACCCGCAAACAATCAGGCCCAACGGAAAATCGGACAGCTCAAGAATGGAGCAAGCAAATCAGCACACAGAGCAAAAAAAAACTCACTAATCCATGCAGCACAAAAGCACCGAAACACAGCTGACTCATTCCAAATTCCAGCTTCGACGCGGGTTTAACTGAGAGCTGGGAAAGTGTTTCCCGCAAATTAAAAGCGCATATACACAAAGTATCGTAAGCAGCAGTTATGCTGATGGCCGGAATTACCCCGGAGTGTGTGGTGTGTCGGTGTGGCAGAATAACCATGAAACCATGTAGGTAGATTTTCATGCTAATGGAAAAGAGAAGAAAAAACGTGCGCTACCGAGGAAAATAAACATTCCAACGGTTGAAACTCCTTTCCCTCCGGACGACGACGTTTGTGCCCTAGATTGTCGGAATGGAATGTGTTTTTGTTGGTGACAAAAATCATTCGCAACACCCTCGCTCAACCGTCGACGAAATGGTGCGCGTAACAGCTGAAAGCAATCGATGGAAAAACTATACACACCAGCTCGACCATATCTTGTTATGTTATTTCACGCATTCACCAACAAAAGCTCCACCAACGTACGGCTTCTTCGCGGAACGGTTCCCGAGAGCCGAGAGTCATAAAATGGGTGGCAATTGATCACACAGAAGCTGTAGAATAGGTCAACAATTATTGTTGAAAGTAATCACCGCTTTTATGTGCGTTGATCGATTCGGTTTTCACCTGATGTTTGAAAATAAAAGCTTTGAAAAGGTTGATTGTCAATCAATGTTTGATGATTTCGGTGTATTTTACTAGATTCGATATAAATATTGGTTTTACACAATTTTATACAACACATAACATAGGCCGGATGAAGGTAAATGGAAGACTCTCACTGTCCATTTCTCCAAGAACCTTCGCCGATGGAAATGGACTCATCTGCCTTCAACGTAGCAATAGAAATGCTTCCTCGAGACAATGAGTTAGATCTTCTAGCATAAGTTAATCCAGATCCTGGCATATACTGGAATTAAGACTCTCCAGTCCTGCTGCTAACAAATACTGATATACGTAACTATGTAGTCGTCCAAAACTACCACCTACCACGGATCAAAAGTCAGCGCCAAAAACAACATTGACTTTGGAAGTTGGAAGAGACTTTATAGAACCTTTATAGTCCCAGTACGCCTCTGACATCTTTCCAGAACTGGGCAAACCCTGTTAGTCGCGGTCGAGAGGAAGATGCTCTGAAGGATATTTGGCTCTGTATTTGTGGGACCTAGAAGGCCGGGATACTGGATTAACAGACGATTGCGCTACATTGTGAACGGTTTCGTGGATTATTGTAGTAGGACAAGACCGCGAAACGGTTGCAGCGCCTGGTAAGGAAGGACTATACCTGGGCTGTATATGGACTGGAATTTTAGTCGTATTTGAGATCGCTGGAAGGATTCGCTGTAATGACGATTTTGGTGCCCTGTACTATGATCTCAGAAAGACTTGCCAGGCTCCGTAGGGTTGGCCTATGGCATGAGCATGACACAGGAAGATCCAGTTGAATCTAACTTGCCCGTCCAAAGAAGAGACGTCGTAGACTCAAAATGAGATGGAGTAATGTCGTTGGTGCAAGATCAGCAGACAGACCTGGCTATTGAATTAGCAGACGACAGAGCCAAATGAGTCCTTAAGATCTAAAGAGCTTTTAGAAACTGAAGAAATTCCCCAGAAATACATGAGAAACAGTATCTTCGTCTAACCTCCTACAGACCCTTATAGGAATCTTAAATTGATTAAGTCTCAAGCCATGTTTCTTACACGTCAAATTATTAACAATTATTAAAATGGCCCAATCTTTTATTGCTTACTGTCGTGTGACTCTAACGTAAAGAGAAAAAGATGAAGGTGTATTTTTCTTTGCTCAACTTCGCCCACCTTCACACATCATCCTGATCAAGCGGATATGTGTTTTGAAATTTCGTGTTTAATGTTTCACCAGCCAGCAGCAGCTGTTCAGATCAAAGCACAAATTAAGTGTAACTTTCCTTACTTGTTTTCTTCTTGCTTTGAAGCATTTCATTCTAGCGTGCAAATGTAACACGACGACGACGACGAAATTGTCGGTTCCTGCCAAAAAGTCATCTGTGTACCATCATCCTCTGCCCATTAGTTATTCAGCGCTTGGTGTTTTTTTCTTTTCTTTGGTCTGTCTGTCGAACTGCAACACGCGGAATAACATGTTACCTTTGCATGCTTACTTCCTCCTACGTAGAACATACCTCACCTCACAAAAGTTGGGGGATTACGATCAACGAACGTATCATTAGCAAATCAACACACACACAGACAGGTTGAGCGAATATGGAGTTTTGCGGTTTGCAACAGCAAATACATTCGAAAATACACGTAAACGCACTCCAAACGCTCGAAATGGGATGAAGAAGTGAAGCGAAGAGTGGGAGAATGTGTGGAGAAAAACATTCAGCACCTCATCTTAACCATCTTTTCCGCCGTATGGGGACAACCTTTATGCGCTCGTGTGTGTGTGTGTGTGTGTGTGGGGGTGACAACATTGGCAATATAGGAGGAGGAGGTCTTTGCGTTTTTGGTCGTTGGCGTGCGAGGATCGTAAAATTATTTCCCACTGGCTCTCTCGCTCTCGCTCACATCAAGCAGCAAAAAAATAAACCTTTAATTTCGACTTAGGCACAGAGCTACAGAACACTACCGGTAGGTGGTAGAAACATACGCAAGAAAGCACCATCCATACGGTGAAAGCGAATGTGGTTCGGGCGGGCAGGATATATGGAGCGCAGGTGGAAACAAACGCCTCGGATGTTATTTCATATGTTTGGCAGGGCGGTTTTAGTATGCAACTCTCGGTTGTGGGCCGAGAAATGAGGGTAAAACTGGGGGGGCCTGTTTAGCGTCAACGCGTGGAGGAATGCAATAAAAAGCAACCATTAACCAGATGTTGGTATGGCGTGGCGTTTCCGGCTTTCCGGAGGGCTTCCCCCGGGGGTTTGCTAGAAGGACTCGCGCGCACGGTGCTGCCGAGTGAACCACATTTCGGAATGTGGTTTTATTGAACGAAACTATTCCTGAAGACGAAGCAATTATGTGGTAATTTTATCCCGTTGCCGAGATATCTTCGTATAGCTCCCTTTTACCCTTGGTTCAACGCACGATTGCGCGTTTAAATGCCACAGTTTTCGTTTAATGTATTTATTTCAATGTTGTTTTTACTCCCTAGCAAACCGGTAGAAAGCATTTCAGATTGTAGCCCACTAGCGGATACACATTCTTATTCGTAATAATTGAATGATTTCGAGCTTCCACCCCCAGGTTTTACGATTAGCGTTTTATTGCCCGCCGGTACAGTTTGGTTACTTTTTATTTAATAATTATGACCGTGCATTAATTAATTTCAACTTGCGCAGTTGATTACAGCACGGGTGGGTGGGTCATCAGCTGCTTTCACCCAAGCTGGTGCCGTCGAATGGAACCGAAAATTCTTACCTCATTAGACGGTTGTGGTAGTAGCAGAAGTGGCTGAGTTTCTTCCAGCCAGGCTGCAACTAACGGACCGAACGAAGGTAACGACGGTGCAAAGACACAGTGTTGCCCGATTGCCCGTGTTGAAGGTTGTTTAATTAAAGCACAACACACGCAGACACACCCGGGCTAAAAGCTGCTAGTCAAGCATACCAACGAAAAGCATATGGGCGCTCCTTTACTGTATGTTGGGAATTTGAGAAAAGAGGCGGATTTTGGGGAAAATTTGATTTCTTCTTCTCGCGCTCACCATAACTCGCAGTAAAGATACGATCGAAACAGCTGTGTGTGCGCACACCTAGCCAATTGCTTGGCGCTCAAACAACTTAAACGTTTCCGTTTTTCCAACAAAAAAAAAACGGCCGACGGGAGGGCAGAAAGATAAAAATTTCACACCAATCGAATGCTCGGTTCCTTCCAAAATGACACTCAGGGGTGGGATGGTGCCTGCACAAAAATCAAATCACACCGAAGAAAGGAAGGAAAATTACACATCTTTGAGAAAAATTGGCTGTGAAAAAAAAACGCTCCCCAAAAGAAAACTAAAATTACCCAAACACCTTCTGCTCGATCGCGCGGGTTCCGTTGAACGATCGTTGAACGGAGCGCAGCAGCAAAACCGCCGATTGGAGATCGGACGGACGAGCAAAAACTGTTGGCGCAGCAGCAGCCCACCCCGGTAGGCGGAAAGCGATGATCAAAATTTAATTTGATAAATTCCCATGAGCGACATGCCACCGCAAGTCAAATTAAATAATGGACGGGGCGAAGGCAAGCGCCGGAAAAGCGGTCCGACAACAGCGAGATGATGTGCTCTCAGGAAACGGAAGGGAAATTCCAAAAAAAACCGCACTCGGGCAGGCAGCAGACAAGTTTGAGAGAGAGAGAGAGAGAGAAAAAAAGGGGCGAGAAAAAAACAACATATAAACAAATAAAACATAAATAAGTCAACCGGGACACCGGGAAAGCTGCAGCGACAGTAAAAAGGAAAGCGTTCAATCTTGCTCTGCTGCATGTCCAACACAGGCAACCGACCTAACCCCCCCAAAAAAAAACGGGGAATGAATTTTTGGACGCAAAAAAAACACGAAAAATTAGATAGAAAATGTCCGGACGATAAACGCTAGAATGAATAGCGCTGGACGCAACATCAAGGCTGCCGCGTTTATTGGGCGCGTTGGATCGAGAGATTTGTGTGTCTGTTTTGTTTTGGTTTTTTTTTGCATCCACTTTTCCGGACATCCGTTTGGTTTATTTCATATTTAACCCGATTTTTTTTGTTTGTTTGCTTTGTGTCTACCTTCCATGACTTCCAGCAAGCAAGTTTAAATCTGGGCCAATTGCTAAATGGACGTGATGGACGGGGCGAAGGCAAGCGCCGGAAAAGCGGTCCGACAACAGCGAGATGATGTGCTCTCAGGAAACGGAAGGGAAATTCCAAAAAAAACCGCACTCGGGCAGGCAGCAGACAAGTTTGAGAGAGAGAGAGAGAGAGAAAAAAAGGGGCGAGAAAAAAACAACATATAAACAAATAAAACATAAATAAGTCAACCGGGACACCGGGAAAGCTGCAGCGACAGTAAAAAGGAAAGCGTTCAATCTTGCTCTGCTGCATGTCCAACACAGGCAACCGACCAAACCCCACCAAAAAAAAAAAAACGGGGAATGAATTTTTGGACGCAAAAAAAAACACGAAAAATTAGATAGAAAATGTCCGGACGATAAACGCTAGAATGAATAGCGCTGGACGCAACATCAAGGCTGCCGCGTTTATTGGGCGCGTTGGATCGAGAGATTTGTGTGTCTGTTTTGTTTTGGTTTTTTTTTGCATCCACTTTTCCGGACATCCGTTTGGTTTATTTCATATTTAACCCGATTTTTTTTGTTTGTTTGCTTTGTGTCTACCTTCCATGACTTCCAGCAAGCAAGTTTAAATCTGGGCCAATTGCTAAATGGACGTGCCAACAAACGCAAACAACGAAACAAAAAAAGAAAAACCTTTTGCCCAGCCTACCGTAACTCGGCGGAAGTACTTCCACTTACTTTTGCAAAGAATTATCGCGGTATCGTTCTGCCGAATGTTGGAATATTTCAGTAAGCAGCAGCCTCCAATTTCAACACTTTTCGGTGCGTTTTCGGGTTTGCTGCGGCTCGAGAGGATGTTTTTGGTGAGCAGATCCCTCGCAGATATCTCTTGGTTAACCCCAAAAACAGATATCCTTTTTTTTTGCTGGCGAGGATTTTTTGTTTGCGGTACTTAGTAAGTTGCGTCATGTGCGTAGGAGAAGC
This sequence comes from Anopheles maculatus, assembly GCA_002091835.1. Taxonomy (NCBI): domain Eukaryota; kingdom Metazoa; phylum Arthropoda; class Insecta; order Diptera; family Culicidae; genus Anopheles; species Anopheles maculatus. Next base: position 69,298 of record KZ062899.1, read on the forward strand.
AGTTAATGTTTTTGAACGATATTGTCCAACGGTGCAATGTAGGCGGGATATTACATGGTGCAATTTTTTTTGGTGGTTGCCTACCGTAATTTTGGTTTTGAATTCTCTGCTCCGTTTTTTTGTTCCTAGACCATGTAAACAGTTGGATGGAAAAGTGGACTACTTCTTAGAATTGACTTTGCACCGTACCGATGAACAGAGATAAATCTCGTTGTAACATAGATAAACAAACACAAAAGCGCACACACGCCCCAATGCGTTCACCACAAAAATGTGTCCTCGATCATCGGAACCCCGGTTGAAAGAGCCTCAAACGATGCATCGTACACACACTGTTTTGTTGCTGTGAGCTACCCTCTGATTAGTTTAAAAAATAACGTTGCCCGAAAACGTAAATAAAACAGTGGAAATATCAACAACCGGCAATCGCGCAGCGGAAGAGACAAATCAGGCACATTCACCCGAACCCGAAAAAAAAATAATGGTTTATATTCAACCGGCAGTCGAGAGCAGCAGGCCGGCAACAACTCCATCGGACCCCGCGGCAAAACAGCCGCAGCACGGCCACTGGGAAAAGCATAAGAAAAGCACAAACAGCGGTGCGGCGGTGCACCAATTGCGCCCGATCGGTATCGCCCGATCTGCGCGAATGTTTGTGTTCATAGTCGGAAGCTTAAAACTGTATTATAGGAAAGAAATGAAACATCAACACGACCTTCACCGTTGGCATTGAAGCAACCATACCACAGACACAGACAGAGAGAGAGAGAGAGAGAGAGAGAGAGAAAGAGAAAGCGTTGGATACATACATACGCACACGTGTTGTGAGGGTGTTTTCCATCAATTGTTTTGCCGTTCAATAACAAAAGATAATCACTTTTCGAAGAATGTTTGCGTTCAATTTCCCAGCAAAGTTTCCGTTTTTTGTGTTTGTTTTTGTTTAAATTTGAAACAGTATAAATCATTTTTTTGTATGTAATTCTCAAATAACTATTTTAAACAAAGTTACAAAAACTTACAGTAAATTCAAATATCGAAGATTTTTTAAAAGAAATTATACAAATAACCATCAAATATTGTTTGAACTTCTTTTTCTTCTTCTGCTTCTGCTTCTTTTTCTTCTTCTTCTTTTTCTATTTCTTCTTCTTCTTCTTCTTGGACTGCTTCGACATCCTGACACTTTTACAAGTATTCCACAAGACTTTCTCACCACTGTATCTTCTCCGGTTGTTCTCTTGAATATTAAAACAAAGTCTTATTTTAATGATTTTTCATTTATTAAGCGTGCATCCTAGTGACCCACCAAACTGTCCATCATATATTGAATCCAATGTTTTATGTACGGACAAAATATTGCAGCCTTAGCAATTAATTTGAGGTAGCAATGGCTTAAACTATCCAGGAAGAATTGAAAACAATTGAAGATTTGTACGTACTAAGATCCTTGAACGTAGAAGCTAGAAATAGCGAGGCATATCCTGAGGACCAATGAAGAAAACTTCAAGGTTTGCGTCATCTTCTCACTACTAGAGAAAGAACATCCCGGTCACCGAACATTGTTGTAAAACTCTTGAAGAATGCTGCATTTACAATCCGAGAGAATACCGAAACTTTTTGAACGAGTGACATTAGCGTTGTATAGGACCTTTATAGTCCCAGTACTCACATACGCGGCCCGGTGGTAGATGCGACAAAGGTGCCGGTCTTCACACGGCAGGACCGGGGTTCAAGTCTCATCTGGGTCGTTCCCCCATAGTGAGGAATGACTATCTAACTATGCGGTAACAATAAATCTAAAGATAACAATAAAGAGAAGAAGACTCACATTACCCTTTGAGACCTGGACTCTGTGAACCATTGTGAATCCTCGGAGAGTCAGTGTATATCTGTCCAAGAACTGTGAAAACTATGCTGTACAAGAAAAGCACTATTCTATACAGTCTAAGATGAAGTCATATATGTCACAATCAACCAAAACTTATAGCAAAAGCGCTTGAGAAAAATATCTGTTTGGCGGTGTTTGAGGTTTCGTTTATCTAAGAGACTCCTATCTGACATCAGCAGAGACGAGCAGAAGCTTATGGGCAAATCTCAATTGGATGATCTTATCCTGAAATTATGTAACTTAGATGGAGTAACTACTGATCGCTGATTATTTTAACATCAGCTGTTCTAAGGTCTATGTTATCTACCAAAGAGAATTGTAAAATCCTTCTTGGATGTTTCCAAGGAAATGCATAACTCAGTTTGGTAAAGCTTTCTAACATAAGATATTTGCTACCGAACCACTCTCTAGAAAACCCCAAACCAGATATCCAGTCCACAGTACAATCGCACCAAGTAGAGCGTCATTGTTAAGGCGCCCAACAATACTGTAGCGCCGATACGCTACCAAACAACCAAGGAAACAAATTGGACCACCGAATTCCCGTACCCATTTTTGGGAACAGCAGCAGCAGCCGCCAGCTCCAGCCTGCACCAATCAAGGGTGTCTCGCGGTCAAGCTTCCTAACTACCATCATCATTCATCCATCAAGCGCACCATTCGTCGTCTAAGCGCAAGGAAGAAAAGGGTTAGGACCAGCCGAGGGAGCGATGGGGTGGGGAAGATCTCACTAATCGGAAACTAATTTCCACCAGGTTTCCACCCTGCATAAGGCAACAACAAATATGCTATGCTCGGAATGGGTGCAAGAGGTGGTGGCTGATGGTGTTGTGCCAAAATAAATAGAAACACGTTGACCACGGTGTACGGGGTGGAAAAAAAGGGGGGCCGAAAACATTCTAGCATTTTTCTGCTGTGAAAGAATTCCTCAACAGGGAAGTATGAAAATTGTTGTATTTAAAAAAAAACATAACAACAAACCTATCCATTAAAAAAAACTGCCTGCAATAGGCATGATGGGATAGCGAGAGACAGAGAGAGAGAAGGAGCTCCACAAGTAATGAAGTGTAGAGAAAAGCCGAGAAAGTACCCCGAAACCCGGGAAGATTAAACTACCAGTGGAACTCAGAGCGTTTTTATGTTGGCTTCGGTTCCTTTCTTTAAGAAGCAGCTAATCATCCTGCGCTCCGTTTGCGTTGGCCATTCGTCACAGCCATTCGAGACTCAAAACGCGATGAGGCTGATGATGAGGATTAGTGTGTGTGTGTGCTGCGCGGATGACCCAAATTTTGGGCCACCGCGCAATGCTCTCCCCGCATCGGTCAGGTGAAAAATTGAAGGGCAATCATTGGGAAAGGCCGAATGCGAACGTTCGCCGTGAATAAGCCGGGAGAAGGCAGGGAAGTCAGTGAGTGAGGGCGCGCTTCCAGAAATAAAAGCGAAAAAAAGGGATAAAAAGGGAGGGAGCGCTTGGACATAAGAATGGGAAGAAAATAACTCATTCCCAACGGTTCCTCCGAGATCCGAGAAAGAAAAAAAAAAAACTTCCCTCCAAAGTTAAGCCAACCAACGATATTGCCAACGCGCGCACGCGGACTTTCTTCCGCCGAACAGTTCCATAAGCACACCGGCACAACCCGAACAAGAAAAGATAGAAAATGAATCCACACCGCCATCATAAACGCTAAAAAACGATCGCTCGTTCCCAAGTCTCTCTCTCCGAGTGAGCCTCACTTCACCAAGCAGTTTTGGGCAACAGCAGCAGCTTTTGATCAGCGGTACACAGAGCAGATGGGGAAAAAGTGGCCATCCCCAAGATGGAGATGGGAAAAGCGAGGAATAGGGAGGAAATCTTCAACCAATTTATGATGGAAATGATGAAGCGATGTGGACGAAGATCACAGCCTCGCGCGTACGATCGAAACAGGCGAGAAAGAACGGAGGGAAGCAGTGGTCGAAGCAGAAATAAAAAGAAATTGAACAGAATAATGGAAACGCCACTTCTTATCCCTGTGTGCCCGAGCAACCGTGGTACAGTGTGGATGGACAAAAACAGCGAAAAAAAAACTAGGGATCTCAAAGATCGATTCTGCAGTATCTTCGTTTTCTTTCTAATGTAACTGATTGTAGCAAAACGATTTGAAGATGACTGGTGCGAAAAATGGAAACTATGGCCAGCAAAAAGATGGGTAAAACAAGTAGGACACATTCTTACGTAAATCGATGATTTGACAATAACTGTTAGATAAAAACACCGGGAAGACTTGAGATTTTTTTAAAATAAATTGCAAAATTGGAATTAAAAAAACTAAAACATATCTGAAATTGTAATAATTAACTGCGACAGCTGCCTATATAAGACACGAAAAAGTCTTGAAGACTAAGAGAATCTAGGACATACACTGTCAGACAACAGTTTCAGAAAAGCTAATTTTTGAAATGTTTTAATTTGAGGTTATAGTAAAGATATTAAGTTAACTAAATTCTTTATTTTTGTAGAAATATGTTCAAGATTTTGAGGAAACGAGAATATCTTCAAATTAATCAAGACATCGATTCTGATGCACCTTTCTGTTAATAAATATTTTCATAGTTCGGAATATGCCTTGGAAACGATTGTTTCAATATATCTGTGGCTTTATAGTTTTGTTCAACGCATTATAGAAAAATATCCTAAAGACTAAGAGAAATATGGAGCAATTATAGCTTCGCTAGTTGACATAGATTGAGCGTTACATATATAAATGGCAACAAGGAGCATCAAAGGATCTTCAAAAGAGCTGCCTTAAGTAATTCTCTTCTTGAAGAACTGTCGTAAGGAACGAAACATTAAATCCTAGTGCTTTTTATAAATCCATATTTTGCGTAACTGAATCGCAACTTAAAAATTGAAAAAAAGTCTTAAAAATCGCCGACTATAAACGTATATTAATGTAAGTGTTATGTTTTTAGGGTCAGAATAACGCCACATTTATTCTTCCGAATCGACTATCCCTCACACCTAGGCCCGAACTTACCAAACCACAGTGAGATGATGAACGTGCGGATGATGATGGTCGTACCGCGATGCAGAAGGAATGGTAAAAAAAAGGCAAAACGAACCCGTTGATAAACTTCGATGCATGGAACGCAAACCGTGCGGCGGCTCGTGAAGGAGAACCGCGCTAGAGGGTGACGAATCGAAGAACCGGGGAAGAAATCACAAAAAAAAAACATAGCAACAACCACTGCAACGACGGGAAAGAAGCAACCGTGGTGTGTAGGGA